>ML685790.1:21519-91370 GCA_007922175.1 Pelusios castaneus | reverse complement strand
AACAAGCGAAAGAGGAGGGTCTTAGTAGGCTGGAGAAGGGGAGGGGAGGGGAGAGGTGCAGACGGGCTGAGACAGACCATCGGACGCAGAGGATATCCACCAGCAGAGGGCAGAGTCAAGCATAGCCAAAGGGATGGCAGCCAACAGCACCAAGTCATCCTGCGCCTGGAGAGGAGAATAAGAGAAGCCGAGAGAAAGGCGATCAGGTGGTGGTGGGGAGGCAGAGAGGAGACAAAACTAAGGAATGGGTGCGGGAGGAACAACAGTGAGACAGCTACAGTTCAAGCCATGCTCACAGGGCCGGGGGCGGCTTATTTGCAAGGGGGTGAGCTGCGTGTGGTTAGTCTGGGATAAACGAGGGATCCCCCCACATCAACCATCCCGTTATAGAACAGGCTGCAGGGCAGTAGAAGGGGGGTCAATGGGCTAAAAGGCCAGCCAGAACACTAGGTCTGCCCACTAGGGTAACCCCCAGCTAGCCCCCCCCCCCTCCAGGAGCCCCAGGGCAATTTCCCCAGGCCAGGCCCCAGCAAGGCCAGAGACATAGGCAGTCTTTGCGGGTGGGCAGGAGGGGTATTTGCCCAGGGCCCTGCGGGGGAGGGGGGAAGGCCCCCCCCCGTGCCATGGCTATTTTAAATCTCCCAGCAGGGGGCAGGCTGGGAGCCTGGTGGTGGCCCTGGTGAGGGGGCGGGGGCAAAAGTCAAGGGTGGGGCCTTTAGCCCAGGGCCCCAGAATCCCTAAGACCACCCTGGCCAGAGGGCTAGCCTCACTCAGGTACTGGGCTCAGAAGCTCAGGCTGAAGTTACCAAACCTGTCCCCCCACTCCTTTCCCCCAAGTGAGCCTGGGACAGAGGAAGGCCCTGGGGGCGGAAGGTAAAGGATATCCACCAGACGATGCAGGAATCAACAAAGGCCAGCACAAACTCACACACCAGGGTGTCCTGCTCCTGGGTGGGGGGAGGGAAGAGCCAAATGCTGAGGGGCCATAGAGCACAGCCAACCCCTCCCCACCTCCCCCCCCCGTCAGAATCCCACATCAAAATCTGCCCCCCCCCACCACCACCCCCGCCGCTCTCCCCTAGCTGCAGTCCTGCCCACCAGCCCCTGTCCACATGCTTCCCTGGGAGCTGGGCCCCAAGAAAGTTCATCTCCTGCCTGTGGTGCTGCCCTGCAGAGAGTCGGTGGGGAAATCACTGACCCCAGCAGGGCAGTGCCCTTCTGCTGCAGTCCCTCCACCCCCTGAAGCCCCCAGAAACAGCCACCACCATAGCCTTATTGAGATGCACCATTCCCCACCTCATACAGGGCAGCCAGTGGCTCCAATTAAGCACCCTTTTTGCTGTCCCGGGGCGGCAACTCCAGGCTGGCAGCCCCTCTCCATCCCCCACTTACTGATTTCACCCGTAGGACACCCTCAGTGATGGAGAAGAGCAGGTACATCAGCCCCACACCAACCACCCGGTTCAGCAGGGCGCCCAGCCGTGGCCTGAGGAGAAGGACAGACAGCAGGGTGAGGGTCACCCACAAGGAAGGTGGGCTGGGAGAGACAGGAGAGGCAAACCTCTTCCATGAGCTGAGAACCACCCCCCACTTCCCACAGCTTCCCCAATGGTCAGCCTGTCCCACACGTGGTCTGACCCCTCCCCAACCATCAGCCCCTTGGGGGCAAGGGCCAGCCAGTCAGAATCTGCACCAATTGCAGCCACTGATGAGGCATGGAGCTGCACCCTGCTTCTCTCCAATGCAGCCCTCCCCAGACGTGCCCCCCCCACCTCAAGCAGTCAGAGATCACCCTCTCTCTCTAATGCTAGCAGCTAAGTTAGATAGGATGAGTTCTCAGGCTTCAGGGGCTAAACTGGTCATAGGCTGGGGTCAATTTAAGCAGCACTACCCAGGGTTCGCGGGCTGACCAATAATGGGTCCCCCCTAAGTCTCTTCCACTTGTACCCCCCTCCATTCTCAGCTGCTCTCCCTGGCCCTCCAGCCCTGGGTACTCACTTGACGATGCCGTACCCCAGGCTGGCGATGATTACCAGCACTCGAGCCAGCATGCGCTTCACGGCGCACAGCACTTCAGCGAAGATCACGGCCCCTTGGACTGGAATGGGAGAGAAAAGCAACGAGGCGTCACCCCTGCGCAGGGAACAGGCAGGTTGGGGGGCAGCGCCCCAGGCACAAACTTCTCCGCAACCTCCCTGCCATGTACAGACCCCCTGCCCCCGGGCAGCCCCGCCTGGTACAGCCACCCCTCCTGCCTGCCAACTTAGCTGCTGCAACCTGGGAAGAATGGGGATTGTCCGACACAGGATCAGAAACCAGAGCCAGATCCATTTCAGTCATTCTCTCTTACACAGGCCCATGCCACCCTCTGGTGGGAATTGGACAAACAATGCTGAGATGGAAACAGATCTGGGGGTGATGGGGCCTCATTCCATGTGAGAAGTGTGCGCGGGGCTGGTGTCCAACCTGAATCCAGCACACAGGTGGTATGCAGGGGACCGGCATGACCCTCACAGATCATGCCATGTCTCAACTTGTGTAACAGGAACCAACTGCAACTGATCTCGGGGTGTCTGGCAACAGCGTTGCAGGGGAAAAGGGCCTTCATAGAGGCATGAACTGCAAGCCTCTGCAGGGAGGAAACGCAGAAGGGACAAGAGAGGAGATGTGAGGAGGGGAAGCAGGGGAGGGAGGGGGAGAAGGAGACGCAGCAGCTGAAGTGGAGCAGTTTCCCAGCAATTGATGCCCAGCAGGACGAGGCAGCAGGGCCGTGTAATGACTGCAGTGCCAGGGTTATCCTGTCAGTCTGTATACAAACGGGGGGGGAGGGGGGAGGGAATCCACTGGGGGCAGCTAAAAAGCATAGGGTCAGCATTGATGGAGGGAGAGAACCCCCCCACTGAACTCCCCTTGTTCCCCTGAAACCAGGCTGGCGCATGTTAGGTCTGAGTGTGGGGGCGCCACCCCCTGCAGCACAACGCCCCCTAGTGCCACGCTAGGGCATTGAAGCCAGTGCTAAGTGCGAGAGGAAGGCGCTTCCTTCTGCATCTCATCCACTCTGCAGCACAGCGCCCTGAAATGCCACCCTGGTGCACTGGAGCTGAGTGGGAGCGCTCCCACTGTAACCCCCCGCCCCCCCCCCCCAGAATCACCCCCCCAATACCAATGAGGGTGCACCCTGCTCGAGGCTGGGGGACTCACCCGACACCCCCTGGCTCTGGATGCTCTGAAACTCGGCGTAGAAGACAGCCTTCTCCAGCATGCCCAGCAGGATGACCCCCCCGATCCAGAACTGGATGCGCAGGATGTCCCGCCAGTAGCAGGCCAGCAGCACCAGCCACAGCACCCCGTAGAACACGTAGACCACGCACATCACCATGTAGAACTGCAGGGTGGGAGTGGACAGCAGCTGAGTAGCCCCGGGGCCAGCCTGGCTGCAGCCTTCTCCCTAGGCTGGGGGCGGCCCATGGGGACACAGGGGTGGAGAATGCCCGGAGCTGAGTCTCCCCACCAACCTGCTCCTGGCTACCCTGCGCTCCCTCCCTCCCCACGCTGCCCTGCAGCTTTGACCTCAGCCCGACACTAAGGGGACAGTGCCCCCTAGCGCTGCTTTGGAAATCACAATGGCTACAAGGGGAGAAAGCCCCCTATTTAGCCCCCACCTTGCAAGACAGCACCCCCGAGTGACATAAAGGGGCACACGGGGTGGTAGGGTTCGACCGGAGAGCACCCCCACTAAGTTCCCCATTTTGCAGCACAAATCCTGCTAGTGCTATGAGGGGGCACCTATTGGAGAGCGCCCCCATCCCACTCCTCAGCACCACGCTGGGCTCAGAACTGACCCACAGAGAGCACTCCTGGCTATACCCTGTATCCCGTCCTGCGGCACTCACCGCCATGAGCGGCCATTCCGAGGCCGAGATGTACTCGTAGAGAGGGTGCTTCATCCCGATGTCAACTGGGGAGGGAGACACGTGGCTGGAAGCTGAGACAGCAGCCACTGCACTTCCAACACCCCACCTCTCTGGGTCAGCTCCCCCACATACCTCCCCGCCACTGCACAAGACAACTGCCCTCCCACATGCCCTCTTTCCCACCCTCCCTCCATGCCTACTTCCTCTGTCCTCTTTTAACTCCCCCAAACTCTAGATGGTCACCTCTCCTTCCCACATACACCTCAACTCGCCCTGGGGCAGCTCCCCTACCCTGCTCAACTGGGACAGTCATCCCTCCCCCCACAGTCCTAAGGAAAGTCACCCCTTCCTTTTCCCTTCACCATCCACCACACTCTCTCTGAGACAGTCACACTCTCCCCCACCCAATTTGCTCCCTGGGACAATCACCCCTTCCCCCCACATGCCCCATCTCCCTGGCTGCCACAGCTGCCCTGTTCAAGGGCCACCATGTCTGCTACCTGCTCCCCCCCCCACCCACGATTTGAACACAGGCAGCAGAAGTGGAGGACCTAACTCAGGTTGCACTTACTTGCGAGTTCCCAGTTCATGGCAGGATTTGGGTCCTTGCTGTGCCCCTCAATCTTCAGGATGAACATGTAGGGTCCGTCCTCCCAGGTCTTAGCGACAGCATTCTGCTGCAACCAGACCAGCTCAAGTTATTTGTAGGAGGCACTCTGCCCCACAGGGCCAACACTTCCATCCTTTCCCGACCCCACACCAGGGGGAGGGAGGGGACAGAGCAGCAGAAACAATCAGGGGTTCTCACTCCCTGAGATGGGGCCCTTATTAGCTCACTCAGCAACAGCAAGAGAGGGAAGGAGGACCTATGGTGTGGGCTGAGTTGCACTAAGGGAAGAGCCCTAGTTGCAGCCTGGGGAGAAAACACAAGCTGTGAACTACTCTCTAACTCTCGCTTTCTATGATCAAGACAAAACCCAGGGAACAGGGGGAAACCATACATACAACTTTGGATTGGCCTAGGATGCGCATGAGTGCTGATTTTACCTAGTCAGGGGCAGCAGAGCATACTGAAGAGCAGCATCTGATAGGCTGCAGGGCAGGGGCAGAGAAGAGTGCCAGGATTAGAGAGCTACTTGATCCTATATCCATCCAGTCCTACAGACATAAGCAGCTCCAGAAAGTTGGATAACAAACAATGATAACTAACAAATCAGCTGTTGTGGTCACCAACCTTTACTTTTTTGGTTCCACCTGGCTTTTCCAGGCCCACTCTCTCTCCTTGGCTCTTGCTCGGCTTCCCGGCTCCTTCTGGACTCTTGCCCGGCACGCTGGCTGAATCAACAGCAGACAACTTCTGCTTCTCTGCGCCATCTTTGGCAGCATTCTCAGGCTGTGCACTCTCAGCCTGGCGCTGCTGGACCCTGATCTGCTGCAGAGCATGCAGAAATTGAGAGACAAAAGTATGTGTTTGGCAAAGGAGGAGGATTTTAGAACATGCCTTGGGTAGAAAAATGGTGTGTGGGAGAGGGGGGTTAACTCCTTTCATGGCATCTTTCTGATGCATAAAGGCTACTAAAGTGCTTTCATTC
Organism: Pelusios castaneus; assembly: GCA_007922175.1. Lineage (NCBI taxonomy): Eukaryota > Metazoa > Chordata > Testudines > Pelomedusidae > Pelusios > Pelusios castaneus. The sequence goes on along the minus strand of ML685790.1, from coordinate 85,864 downwards.
TGCCATATAAATTTCTTCTATATTAGAAATCCATGTCCTCTCTAACCCAGTTTTTTCCTGAGAGAGACTGTGGATAACTGGAGAATGGTAGGATTTTATGACATTTGACTGAGAAAGAAAATGGGTTTATTCAGATGGTTTCAAGTGTTGTTGCTAGCCATACATTTAAACTCAAACACAGATCAAATGAAAGAGAGCAACTCCTTGTTACAGATGCCAGGAGAGCTCCCAGCTCAGCTCTCTGGGTCCTCCAAGGAGATGTCCAGCATAGCTAAGGCATAACTGCTATTTAACACACCATCGTCATCTCATTCAAATACACGCTTCAAGCCCTTTCACCCCTCAGAAAGAAAAGGTAAAGAGAGAGCACTGGTCGGAAACCAGATTTCTACAGGATAAATAGACATTTCAGAAAATAATTAATCCCCAATAGCGGCAAAAAGCCAAAATTTTGCATTTTTTGCTAAACAAAATTCTGGAAAAAAAAAATAGGGGGGGGGGTCCATCAAAACGTTTTGTTTCAGTAATCTCAAAATGTTTAGATTAAAACCCTTTTATGCATATAACACAGTGCTTTTCTAAACGAAAAAAGCTTTCATCTTTCATTCTGAAACAGAAAAATCTAGAAAATGTCAAAACCCTTGGTTTTTCCCCTCCCGAGATGAAACATTGTTGAAAGTGATATGATTCTGCAAAGAAATTCCAATTTCATCAACATGGACAATAGTTCTGATGGAAATTTTCTCACTGGTTCTAAGTATAACCACCCCCCCGCTGACCTTTCAATTGACTGAACACATTTAAGAGAGTAAAATCAGAACCACTCTTCTCATTACTGTTCAGGCTTTGTTTCAAAGCCGCTTCTTGCAAATAAAAAATACAGACCGAATGCTTGGTGTATATATTATATAATTATAGATAGTGGACAAAGGGTTTTCTCTCCCTGTATCACGTCCCGCTTGTAATATAAGCGATGAAATATTATTCCATTGCAAACCCTAACCCATTAGCAGCTCATCACACATTCAGGACAGCAAAGAAGAAAGAACGGCTGCCCAGTTGACACTGCAGTGGGGAAAGCATAGGGGGCAAAAAGGAATCCCAGTAACAGAATTCACTGGGGTACCAGGGTTAGCACATCCATCAGAGGAGGAGACAACGTCACACAGGAGGCCTGGAGAGCACCTGTGCTCCTCACCCCAACCCCCAGCAGGCCTCGGTGATTGGCCTGAAGCCAGGGCTGTGCGGTGGGGAGAGCTGGACACCTGGGTTACCCACCTGCACGTCCGGGTGGTGATCCAGCCGGGTGGGAAACTCAAAAGGCTCCACATTCAGCTAAAAGAGGAGGGAGAGGAGAGTCACCAAGAGCAACTGGGGCAAAGTGGTGGGGTGCCCTGGAGAACCTGACAGACAACAGGGACCCTTTCCCCAGTCCCCCCTCTATCCCCCCAGTCCCAAAGAATGCCCAACTACCACGGCCCCGTCTTCTTTCTAGCAGCTGCATTAGGACCCCCTGGGCCACTGGCTGCCCTTGCATTAGCCCCCACCAGGACACCCCTAAAGGCTCCTAGATCCCTCACCTGACCACCTAGAATCCCCCAGCCATAAGACACCTGCCACCCAAGAGCTCTGCTGAAATGTATCAATCGGAGCTCCTTTCTCTGCCTACCCCTACCCCCTTCCAATGTTCTAGCACCCCCCCCCCCCGGGGTGCCCGGGGCCCCCCCCGCCCCCCCCCAAAAACAACTCACCTCGAGGGGGACCTCCGTGTGAGTGCAATTGAAGGGTTTATACTGGTGCAGGATGTACTGGCCAGAGCTCTTCGGCTCTACCTCGATCTTGTAATTTGTTAGGGAAAAATTCGCTTTCTTCTCCTGCAGGGTTGGAGAGCAGGGAGAAACTAGGATCGAGGCCCAGGGGACACCGATCCTCTGGCTGATCTCAAAAGCCCACCTGCTGGGGGGGGGGGGGCAGACTCTTTCTTGATTACCCCCCACCCCAGGCATAGCTATGACCTCGTGTGTCATACTGCCAGCAGACGAAGAGGAAGAGGAGACAGCCCAACATCCCCTCCCCCAGTTCCGTTTCCCCCCAGGCTTCGTCTATATGGGGACACAAGGGAGCATTACATGGAGTTAATCTGGTTTAACTAATCTGCTTTAAATTCACATCTTTTAGTTAATTCACAGTAGACACTCACCTGGAATTAAAAGCAGCCTTAAGTCGGTTGAGCTGAATTTACTTTGGAAATGAATCTAGCAGAACTGAATTAAGGCCACTTATTCCAAATGAGCATCCACACAGCACCTTAATCTGGTTTAACTGTCCCAGATGGACACTCGTAAATTTCCCCCATGGAGAAAAACTCTAAAATGCCTCAAAGCTGACACCAGTACCACATCCCCACCCTCTGGACTTCAGATGCTAAAGGGTTTTTGTACCAGGGCACCTCCCATCCAACGGTTCCAAAGCGATTTACACACGTTAGTGACACCACACCAGCTCCCACCATCCCCTAGCAAGGTCAGCATCGTCCTCTCTTCACACAGGGAGAAAATGAGGCAGAGAGAGAGACAAGAACTTGCCCAAGATTAGAGAGAGTTGGGAGTACAGCTGGGAGTAGAAGCCACGAAATGTGGCCCACAGTCCTATGCTTTCACCCCAATGCTGCCTGTCCCCTCCTACAGCTGAGAACAGAAGCCCAGCATTTTGACACTCAGCCCCAATTTTCTAACCACCTGACCATATTCCCTCTTGCTCAGAGCTCTCCCTCCAACCAACCTGCTCAAATCCCTCCTTTACCTTGTTGTCCCCACTGCCTTCACCTTTCCCAGGCCCGCCTTGCCCCGCAATCAGTGCCCAGACTGCCCAACCAGGAAGGAACTTACATCAATGTAGACTTCATTATGACAGCGGGAGCTCCGCAGGTACCAAGTCACATTCAGGGTCAGCCCTGAGGAGCACACCTTCGGCCGGACTGCAAAGCAGAGGCACTGTCAGCACCCAGCCAATGGGCACCCTAGACGCTGGCAGGCGAGTCAACCAACCAGAGGCATGCAGACTGTTTGCATCCTCAACAGGAAAAACTGGGACAACATCAACTTTAGCAGAAGAAAAATGAGGAACCCCTCCCTCACTGCTAGAGCACCTGGGGTCTTGCTGGGGCTGGAAGTGCAGGACCGGACAGAACTGGATGGAGGGATGCTAAACTTGGAAGGGTTTGTAGAATTCCACACCAGTGACCTCCGGGAGCTGGGGAACACGAGCGTCAAGGGACTGACCATCAGCCAGGCACCATGGGGAAGGACGATAAATAACAGCCAACTCTCACCATCAGCAGATCTCCAATTACTTCGCAAAGGGCAAGCCGGCAGGAAGGTGAGTAATATCACCACCCTCATTTTACAGATGGGGAAACTGACGTACTGAAGGGCCAGGACTTGACGCGGTCAACCTGCTGGCCAGTGGCCGAGTCAGGAACCAGACTTCCCAAGTTTCAGTCTGGAGAGCTAGCCATTTGGTGTCTCTTTGGACTAGGCACATACACAATCATGGGTCCGGAGACGCAGGGGCAGGCCCTTTGCTCAGTCTGAGCAGCCAAGCCAGACTGGTCAGTTTCCCTTTGGGTTTCTACAGCTCAATGGACATGCACAAATCAAAAAAAAGCTGCATTTGGCTTCCTAAGAATGTAAAGTCCCACCTTGTCGCTGTTGCAGCCCACTGCAGTGAACTTGAGCACATGCCTAACGTGAAAGTCCATAATGTAAGGATTGCCAACTCACTCTCTTGGCCTTGAAGCCCCCACTGCTTGAGTCCCATGATTAGGTGAGACTCAAGACAGGCTGGAAAATGTGACCCTGCCCATTCACCCAAGAGAGTCTAACACTAGAAATCAAAATGCGAGGTGTGTTTTTATTAATTATATTTCAAAATCTCATGATCTGCCAGCCGTGATGCTGGGGGACCCGATTTGCGATTTTTGAGCCCCTGAGGTCTGTAAGACAGCATGAAGGGCTCTTCAGCTTCAAAAGGACGGTTTCAATGCTCAAAGCTAAGCAGTTGCGTAGGAATCTTGCTGACTCCGGGCTTATCTTTCACATTCTTTTGCAAATCGAGACTGCTTTCTTTTTTTTTTTTTTTTTAAGCTTAAAAACATAAGGTGTGTTTTGTGAGGCTTTGGAATACTTTCACTGGATTATATATACAGTTTGTGCACATCACTAACAAGCATACAGCTGTAAGCACTGTTTTTCACTTAACATTGGGTTTGTTTTAAATGTAGTGTATTTCTCTCCCTGGAATGCTGCGTGCTTAGCATAGTACCTGCTTAAATGACAAATAACCAAGCAGTCTTTCAATATGACCCGAAGGGTCTGTTTAAATGTAGTATTTTTAGATGGCCCAGCTCAATGAGTTACATATCACGCAGTTCTTTCCATTTATTGGACATCTCTATTTTTCTAGATTTAGTATTTCCCTTTCAGGAAGGCTGTGATCAAAGCTTTCAAACCTGGGTGCTTAAAACTATTTAGGTTTCTAATAAAGAGTGATTGTGAAAAGACTTCAGCACACTTATCACAGTTTGTTGGAAGATCTTTGAAACAGTTTCCCACTGGAAAATACCAATGGTTTTCAAGACATTATATCAATTAGACAAAGCTTTGTGCAAAACACTGGGAAAACGTTTCAAAACTAGCCAAACTTCTCACAAAGAGTTTGGACTATGAAAACCCAAACCCAATATGATTTAGGAGCCCAGCTTTGGCCAGCTGGATCTCCACGTTTTGGTCTGAACATATTGTAATGTTTAGCTATCATAGAGATGTCCTATTAAAGCAACTCACCCTGAAGAGTGATCAAGGATCCATTGAACATCGTCTTGGAGAACACAAACAGATTCTCGGTGTTGTTCTGAAATGGCAGGAGGGAGCAAGATGCATTTTGGCCACAAGGTAAGAACGTAAGAACTGGGTCAGACCAATGATCTATCTAGCCCAGTGTCCTATCTTCCAATGCCGGGTGCTTCAGAGGGAAATGAACAGAACAGGGAATCATCAAGTGATCCATCCACTGTTGCCCATTCCTAGCTTCTGGCAAATGGAGGCTCTACATTCCTGGCCACCCAGCTAATAACCATTGATGGACCTATCTAGTTATTTTTTATATCCTGTTATCACCTTGGCCCTCACAAAATCCTCCGGCAAAGTTCCAGAGGTTGACTGTGCATTGTGTGAAGAAAGAAATTTAAGAAGATACATGGGAAGGGTTTCCCCGCCCAAATAAACTGATGGAAGGAACTTTGGAAGTGCCCACTTGTCAATAATTGTAAACATCCTGAACAAACTGCTTTGGAAATAGCCTGGGGTGGAAAGTTCAGCCAGCTACTTCTGGGGAAGGACAGAAGAGTTAAGAAGCAGCAGAGTTTTATGCTCCTGGCTTTTCGTCAGAGAAGCCAACAAGAAAGGGCTGTGTTAGGAGGTAGTATGAGCCGGGGGTGGAGTATCAGCTTGGTACTCAAGAAAGCTCAGTCCCATTCCCAGCTCTTCTGCAATTATTTCCCTTTCCATCCTCTGTCTTGTATATTTAGAGTACACTCTCTTACTAGGGGTTTGTACAGCACCTAGCACTACCAGGGTCTTGGCTGGAGCCTCTCAGAAAAGGCAAGAGTACTAACCACTTCCAAGCCAGAGAAGAGACTGGCAGGGTCTTAGGTCATGAGTTCAAATCCAGCCTGTTGCTAGTGAGTAAAAATAAATGGGATTGGATTGTTTGAGGCTGTATACAGAACCTCTTGCATGGGGAAGGAGAAGGCAGGATCCTGTCATAGGCAGGGGATGAGAAGGGTGGGCACAGGGGAATCAGGGAGGCTCTAAAATGGTGAGAGAACTGCACCCAGGGTTGCGGGAGGGTGAGGAAGGAATACAAGGAAAATGAGCTCAGGCAACAGAAGCAATAAAACCTGCCACGCTCTAGGTACTATTGACTGAAGATCAAATGACCCACGCAAGCCAAATTCCTGTCTTACTCCCCACAGTGGGCCCCCTCCAGGGCAGGGCTGGCAGAGGGTCTCAGGTAGGGGAGTTGATCACCCAGGCTGTCAAACCGGCCCCCAGCTCCCAGGTTAGGACAAAGGGAAGCGGGCTGGGGAAAACCAGTCAAGCACAAGCGTGCTGCTCAGCTGTGTTCATCAGCCCTCAGTGCAGTTTATGAATGAAAACTGAGCCTCCACACACCTCCCGGGTGGCTGTGCTCAAATCCACAAAGCAAGACTGCATTACACCCAGACACAGGGGAAGAGTCCTAATGACAACCCAGGAGTCCTGGCTCCCAATGCCTCTGCTTCAGGGGTCAGCAACCCAAAAGATAAGAGCCATTTTAAAAAATCCCTTCAATAACCAAGTGTTTTGAGAGCCACAATGGGTGTTGCCTACTGGTGGGGGGGAGCTGTAACCCAGAGCAGTCCCCCTGTGGTAAGGGGAGCCTGGAGCCTGCTGCAGGGTCCCTGGGTGGCAGGAGGCCCCTGGAGCCAGGACTGGCTTGCCCTCAGGGTTTGCTGGTGGCAGGTGGGGGACCCAGAGCCACAAGGGGGCCGACAGAGCCACATGTGGCTCCAGAGCTGCAGGTTGCAGACCCCTGCTCCGCTTGAACAACTACGACCTCACTCGCACACAGAGCTAGGAAGGGATCCAGGAGTCCTAACACCGAGTGTTCAACCCGGGTGGTCTCAACTCCCAGCCCCTTTGCTGAACAGTTAGAGCCCAGCCCCACCCAACTACATGACCAGAACTGAAATGCTCCAACTCTCAGCCCCCCCTGCTCTATTCCCCCCTAGGACTAGATCCCCACAAGTCCAAACCCAAACCACCCTCCCATCCAGAGATGGAAATAGGGTTTGAGCACCACAATCTTTTCCCATCCCTTTCCCCATTTTACAGATGGGAAAACTAAGGTAAAGAGCAACTTGCCCATAGCAAGGTCAGGGATACAACCTAGATTTCCCAGCTCTCAGGGTCTTATAGGAGAGAAAAAAAGAGAAAAAAGCAAAACAAAACAAAAACACCCTGGGATTCTTTATGTTGTATAAAGAAAGAAAGATTGTTTCCTGAATGCATTTTATACTAGAAACCCAGATGGTTTGAGGCACTAGACTAGGATCCAGGAGATGTGTGTTCAATTCCCAATTCCGACCTACATTTACCTTGCATCAGTCATTCTCTGGGCCTCAGACCTCAAACGGCAATTTGGGGATCAAAATCCACACATCCCCCTCCTCCGTCTATTTAGATTGAATGTTCTTCAGACCAGGGACACTTGCTCAATAATCAACTCTTGTCTGACATGGGAGACTTCATGGCAACTGGACATCAAGTGGATTTGTGATGTCTCAAGACAGAAAGCTGCAGCATGCCAAAGAGGGAGGGATTTGTAAAGCAGACTGCTTACACACTTCCAGTATAAACAAGGGCAGCCCTGTGACATGCTTCAGCCCAAGGACCAAGGCCACACTAAGGAAATTTCCTACTATTGCCAACATTGGACGCCTAAGGCTCACATACAAAGCACATCAGAAGCAGGAAGTCTGGATGGCTGAGGTGCTAACAAGGAAGGCAAAGCTGTTACAGAAAAGCTAAATGAATTCTGTGCATCAGTCTTCACGGCAGAGGATGTACAGGAGATTCCGCAAACCTGAGCGATTCTTTTTCGGTGACAAATCTGCAGAACTGTCCCAGATTAAGGCATCAACAGAGGTGGTTTTGGAACAGAATGATAAATTGAACAGTAATAAGTCATCAGGAGCAGACGGGGTACAATCAAGAGTTCTGAAGGAACTCAGCTATGAAACTGTAAAAATACCAAGTGTGGTAGGTAACCTATTGATTAGATCGGCCTCTGCACAAGGTGACTGGAGAGGAATTAATGTGATGTCAATTTTTCTAAAAGGCTCCAGAGATGATTCTGTCAATTACAGACCGGTAAGTCTAACTTGACTACCAGGCAAATGGTTGAAAGTAAAATAAAGAACAGAATGATCAGACACACAGATGAATGTGCTACACTGGGGAAGAGCTTTTGTAAAAGGAAATCATGTCTCACCAATCTATTAGAATTCTTGGATGGGGTCAACAAGGATGTGAACAAGGATGATCCTGTAGATACAGTGTACTTGGACTTTCAGAAAGTCTTTGACAAGGTCCCTCACCAAAGGCAGAATAGGCAGTCATGGGATAAGAGGGAAGGTCTTCTCCTGGATCAGTAACTAGTTGGCAACAAAGGGTAGGAATAAACGGTCAGTTTTCAGAATGGAGGGGGGTGAAGAGAGTGGTCCCCCTGGTGTGTGCGCTAGGACCAGTGCTGTTCAACGTATTTATAAAGGATCCAAAAAGAGGTGTAGACAGGGAGGTGGCAAAATTTACAGATGATACAAAACTACTCAAGACAGTTAAGTCCAAAGTAGATTGCAAAGAGTTACAAAGTGATCTCACAAAACTAAGTGATTCTGGCAACAAAATGGCATATAGAATTTAAATGTTGTTAAATGCAAAGTAATGCACATTGGGAAACAGAATCCCAATTATACATACAAAATAATGAGATCTAAATTAGCTGTTATCAGTTAAGAAGAGATCTTGGAGTCATTGTGAATAGTTCTCTGAAAACATCTGTGCAACGCGCAGTAGACATCAAAAAAGCTAACCAAATGTAGGAACCATTAGGAAAGGGAAAGTTAATAAGACAGAAAATATAATGCCTCTTTATAAATCCATGGTATGCCCACAGTTTGAAAGCTGCATGCCACTCTGGTCACCCCATCTCAAAAAGATATTAAAACTGGAAAAGGTGCAAAGAACTGCAACAAATATGGTGAGAAGTATGGAACAGCTTCCATATAAGGATGTAAAAGATTGGAACTGTTCAGTTTTGACAAGAGATGGCTAATGGGTGATATGACAGAGGTCAATAAATCAAGACTGGTGTGGAGAAAGTGAATAAGGCAGAGTTATTTGCCCCCCCCCCTTGTTACCTAACAGCTCCGTGTTCTTGGGGAACCAGGGCACAGTTGCGGCTTGGGGCCTGTCTGACTCACAAAGGACACCCCCACCCCCAACTCCACCAGCCTCTGCTTGAACAAGAACTGATCAGAAGAAAAATTTACAAAAAGCAATTAAAAGGCTGTGGAAGAGACACCTGAACCTCTCTGGATGAGGGTGACAGGATTAAGGCAACTCCCCTAGCCTTATCTGCATCGAAGATGTAACAAGGAAGCATCTATTAGCACACAGAATGAAGAACAAAAATTCCAAGGTATGGACTGCACTGAACCCTGGGACCAAAGAGGCAGGGAGGGGGGAATATCTGCTCCGTATGTTAATGAACCCACGCCACTCAGCCCCAGCTGAGCAGTTATCAGACCCATTCAAGCAATGAACTCTCTATTGCATCCAAAACTGACTGCCTGATTGCACTGTGAGCACCCTTAGAGTAACATCACCTATAGCCAGGAATGATCTGTTCCTACTGTCCAGCCTAAACAAAACAACTCCGGTAACCTCCCATGAGCCATCATTGACCCATAAACAAACCTAGTCTTCTCCCATGAACCAATGTCTTTCCTACAAAAACCCTTCCCCAAGTTCAAAGCTCTGTTCTGATGCCTGGATGCAACAATTGCATCACTTCCACTGGGATGTCGCCTTTTTCTTACTGATTGGGTTGGGGGCTCTGCCTGTCTCCAAGTACTCTGGACCCTCCATTACAACAGCCATCTGGGAATCTTGACCTATTCAAGCTTCACAAAGTGGTGAGACCCTGTCTTTTTTTAAAAAAAATTATTTCAGGTACAACTTTCTAAACCTACCATAGGTAATTAAATTTGAGTTAGACTTCCCCAATGAAATCGTATCATATTGTAATTGGTTGGCTTGTTTATTTCTCCTTATATGGCTATTACTACCAGTATCATAAGTTTTATATACCTGGCAACGAAATAACTTTTATAATCAAGGTGGTTGCCAGATTCTCTGAACTTCAGTTACTCTTGCCTGTTCTTGGCTTCCCTATTCTGCAATGTTCCTCTTACCTAAGCCAAAGATCCCAATAACACCCCAAAATCCTTCAGGTTTACTCATCAAGAGGGTTACTAACAGATCAGTGGTAATGTGAAAGTAGGGATAAGGGACACGCTGAACATGGCATAAGTGTGGCAGCTTGGAAGTGCTGCTTGATCCAGCCTGTTGAGTCCAGGGACCTATAAAGGAGTACAGATCGACCTGGTCTGCTCAGACATGCTTTGTTAATCTGTGTGTTCTCCTGATTCTGGGGCTGGAGGAACCCAGCCCTTGGAAACCTAGGTCCTGTAAGGTAGCTTGATTGCAGAAGGGAGAAGCAGAGCTCCATATGGACACACTAGTGACAACAGCAGTGCACTGACAAAGACCACACGCACACTCAGGAATGTAACCCTAAAAAATGAGCACACCCCAAGGTGACGGGCAGATCTGGTAACACTTCACACAACACAAGAACCAGGAAGGTCACACAAGGAAGTCAAAAGGGAGCAGGTTTGAAATAAACAAAAGGAAGCATTTCTTCACACAACACAGAATGAAGCAGTGGAACTTGTTGTCAGCGGATGCTGTGAAGGCCAAAAGAATATCTGGGCTCAAAAAGGAGTTGACTAAGTTACTAGAAGATGGGTTCATGAATGGCCAGTAGCCAAGATGGTCAGGAATGTGCCCGACACTCTGTGCGTCCATAAAACTCCATCTGCCAGAACCTAAAACTGGACAACAGCAGATGAAGCCCTCCATAATCACCCCGTTCTCTTGGGACAGACTAGTCTGACACAGCCTGGTTGTTCTTACTTTCTCATAGGTGGCCCCCTTCTCCAACAGTGAACCAGCAGGGCCGGACCCCTCCCACTTATAGGGTGGCCCCATTATTCCCCGTATGGGGGCCACACAGACATAAGAAGGGCAATTCTCTCCAAAGAGCCTCCTAAAAGGGGCAGACAGGGAGTTCCCTCCCCACTTCCATAAGGGCCCCTCTCTATGGTCACCCACCCATGGGCCTTCCCCTCTATGAGGACCCAGACAGGAACAAGGGGGTACCCCCAGGAACTGACAGACTGCCCCGCCCACGCGGTGTCCCCGCTAGAAAGCCCCAGGGCTGGGTGCCCCCATATCTAAGGATCAAAGCCCCCTCACCCCTCTTGGACGGACTAGGACCCAGCGGGGGTGGGGGGGAGGCGGGGAGGGTGAGGGCGATTCCCTCCGCTTCCGAGGCGGAGCCGCCAGCTGCGTGGGGCGAAGAGAGAGACCCCCCGGAGGAGGGGCCTCTGTCGCGACAGGACCCGCCCCTGTCGCGACGACCGGAGACTCACGCTGCTGGCGGTCGCGCTCCAGCGCCCCAGCTCGGAACCCGCCCCGCCGGCCGGCCCCGGCCCCAGCGCCAGGAGCAGGAGGGCGAGAGAGAGGGGTCGCGTGCCCCCACCGGGGCCGCCCCGTCGCGCAGCCGCCATCCTCTTCCGGCCCGGCCACGTGACTGCGGGGAGGGCAGGGACCGAGGGAAAGTATCAACCCCGGGGAGGGGCGAACCCCCCACCGCCACCACCCCGCGGGCAGGGACCGGGGGAAAGTACCAACCCCGGGGAGGGGCGAAAAACAACCCGCTCCCCGACGCAGGTCAGGGATCGGGGGGAAAGAGCCAACCTCGGGAAGGGGCGAAAAAACACCTCGCGTCTCTCCTCCCCTCCCCGCGGGCAGAGACTGCGGGAAAGCGCCAACCGAGAAAGGAGGGGCGAAAAAAGTCAACTCTTCCCTTTCTGAGACGGCTAGGGGCTGGGAGGAGGAGAATGAGAACTAGCCTCAAGGAAGGATGAAAATGACCCCTTCCAAGCCAAAGGCCAGGGTGTAGAGCTACACCTTGAGAGCACCCCCGGTTGGCCCCTCTCCCTTCAGCAGGCCAGTCACTTCCCTGGCTGGTACCTCAGTTTCCTGTGCTGTAGAATGAGGATAAGGATGCTGCCCTCCTTTGCAAAGCACTTTTAAGATCTGCCATCTAATAAGATCCAGGTATCCCCATTCTTTTGGCACATGGGGAACTTTTGCTCAGCAGATTCTGCATTTTTCTCACTGCTAAAAGTGAGTCAAAGGCAGCCACTATTTTACCTTTCGCTGGTTGTACTGAGCCTGTCACCCTTGGCTCGCAAGTAACATGGATCCAATTGCAGAATTGGGGCCTAGCTCTGTCTAAGGAGAAATTTGCCCTCCTGGTGCCCCAGTTCTGGGATTCAATCTCTCTCCAACGCCTTGCACCTGGTCTAAATCGGGATTCACTGTGGGAATGACTAAAGAAGCGTGGGCTAGCGGGGCAAGCAGATTTGGCTTAGTTTCTTTTCACACTCCAGCAGGTCTTGAAAATGTTTGTTTTCCCCTAAAAGTCAGTGATGCAGTTGATGACTCACCCTCCACATCACCAAACAGAGATGTGGGGGGAAGTAGGAAGACTCTATAGACTTGGTAGGGCCTGGTTTCTCCACACCCTGCACCTAACACTGTTCTGGTCTCCCTGGCATCTCCACTCACTTGGCATGATGTCAATGAGGGTGCAAACTAACAGAACTTTCTTGAAGGCACTGGGTTAGATTTCCCAGCTGGTGTAGACAAGTGACACCGATTTATACTGACTGGGACTGAGCCCACTACTGTGACTAACTTTCCTCCTTGACAATCCCCACTTGTTTTCAGAGGCTGCTGCATCAAACCTGGTGCGCTGGGACCCTGCACGCTCACATTCCAGGCAGCTGATTCAGAGCAGGAAGCTCCCCCCCCCACTTCCTGGGGAAACCACAGCGAATTTTCACTCAGCCTCAAAGTTTAGCTGCAGGCCTGGCAAATGAGCATTTAGGGCTGAGCAAAGGGTGGGGGGCAGCTGTGAGAGGGAGGAATAAGGCCCAAGGGGCGGAGATCCAACTTCCTTAAAGAAACACAGGCTAAATTATTTCATGTAACCAAAACAAACAAGGAGTCCTATGGCACTTTTAAGGAGTAACAAATTTATTTAACCCATGAGCTTTCGTGGGAAAATATCCCACATCATCAGATGCTTGAAGATGGGGAGAAATAAGTAAGTTCCCCATCTTCAAGTGTCTAATGAAGTGGGATTTTCTCCCATGAAAGCTCATGCAATAAATACATTTGTTAGTCTTTTTTAAAAAGTGCCAAAGTACTCCTTGTTTGTTTTGCTGAACTAGACTGACACGGCTACCCCTTTGGAGCTTGTCTTCATTTAATCACAATCCATTGAATTAGACTGCTGGATTCCCATTTGTGTTTACACGGGGACAATCCAGTGTCACTCTGAGATCAGAATCTGTCCCTGCTGCTGGGCAGCCAGGCAAATAAGGGCTGAGCACGAGTGATCATGTCCATGGCTCATGGGTCTTCACCCTGTGCTTCCAAAGGCCTCGGTCCTCCAGGCTGATCCACGGGGCAGACCTCACATGCTCCGGAAAAATCTCATCTGTTTGCATGTGGATCAGCTTGCAGTGATCTCAGCCATGTTCCCTTGTGCACCGCTCTAGAGCACCTTGCATGGGATTTTTGTCTGTGACTGGGGCCCCTAATGCTTCCCTAATGCAAATAAATAATCTAACCATTAGACCTCACTCCCAACTCCCAGCAGAGAACTGGGCCCCAGTAATCTTGCTTCCCAGCCTTCACCCTGCCCTAAACACAAGACTCCCCCAGAGCAGGGAGTAGAACCCAGGCGTCCTGACCCCAGAACTGAGACCTGGCTGCCCTTTTAAAGCCTGCAGATAGAAAGCAGGCCAGCCCCCACCAACACTAACCTGGGCTGCCAGCTAAGGATTCCCTTCCTGGGGGACCCCTTGGCTTGCTCTGAGCTCCTCGCCAGGCAGCTAAGGGAGGGCTGTCTCTCGGGGTCACAGTTTGGAGCCAGCCCTTCACCGGGTGCATGTAGCTTTGTGCATCTGTGTCCACCCTAACAAGGGTTGCTGAATTAAGCCTGCCAGAGGGGCGGGGTGTTGGGTCTACGGGTCAGGCTAGGAGCCCGGGAGAGCAATTTGAACTCCTGGCTTCTCCCCAGCTCTGGGATGGGAGTGGTCTCAAACGGTTAGAGCACAGGGGCTGGGAGCCAAGACTCCTGGGTTCCCTCCCCAGCTCTGGGAGAGGAATAAAGTCTAACCTAATGGTTGGGTGGGGGTAGGGCTGAGAGCCGGACTCCTGTGTTCTCTGCGGGCAGCACTAGGGCCCTGGTGGATGCCGGGAGTGTCTCTCGCTGCGGCTCTAGGACCCGGCGGTGCTCCCCCCCGCCGCAGTGACTCGCTTGGGTGTGGCTGCCCCGTAGTCCGGTCCCGCTCCACCCCGCCGCTGACACAGGCCCGCTGCAGGCAGAGCCCGGAGATCCCTATCGCCTCCCGCAGGTAGGGAAGGGGTACCCCGCGCTAGGTCCTTGTCCCCCATCGGATCCCTCTCCGCTTCCCAGATCCATGCGGTGTACCGGATCCTTTCCCTGCCCCGGGAATCCCCCAGCACACCGGATCCCCTCCCTTCAGATCCCCCAGCGCACCGGATTCTATGACATCTCCGTGGCAATCCCTTCCGTTCCCCCCAGGCACTAGATCCCCTCCCCCCGATCCTCCATGCACACGGGATTCCCTTGTGATTTGCCATGCACTGGATCCCTGCCCTTCCACCGGGGATCTCTGATTTCCCCTATTTCCTTTCTTCCCTGGGGAGTTCAGCTTTTCACACACTGCGTGTCCCTCGGGCTAAAATTCCTTCCCTACCGAATCCCTCTCCCTTCCCTGCAGAGAAGTGTTCCACTGGGTCCCTCTCTCTCTCCCTCCCAAGATTTCTAAATCCCTCCCTGATAACTCCCTTGCCCCACTAGATCCCTTGAAGTCTACCCTCCACTCCCAGACTCTGTTTCCATCCCACATCACCCCTTTGTGCCACCCCTCTTTGCATTTCTTCCCTAGGGTGCCTAGGGGGCCAGAATCTCTCTTTCCCTTCTCCCCCACCTCCCTGGATTCCTCCCCCATGGAGACATCTTGCTCCTCTTGACATTGGATTTCCCCCCCCACACCATGCTGTGATCCTTCCTTCTCCTGTGGTGACACCTTGCCCCCCTTTATACTGTATTTCTTCCCCTCCCCCGGGATCTCTTTGAATCTCTTCCTTCCCCTTTACACTGGATTTCTCTCTTCACAGGGACCTCTCCCCCCCCCCAACTTTACACTGGATTCTTCTCAGCTGGGGATCTCCCCCATTTACACTGAATCCTCTCCTGCACAGGGATCTCAGGGAATCTCTTCCTTCCCCTTTACACTGGATTTCTCTCTTCACAGGGACCTCCCCCCCCCCCAACTTTACACTGGATTCTTTTCAGCTGGGGATCTCCCCCATTTACACTGAATCCTCTCCCGCACAGGGATCTCAGGGAATCTCTCCCTTCCCCTTTACACTGGATTTCTCCTGCAGTGGGGATTGGGGATCCCTTTCCCCAGAGCCTGTGAGGAGAGGCCAGATCTTTTTGGTGAAAAGTGGGAGAGACAATCCCTCATGCAGAGGAGGGGCTGGAGGGGGGAAACAGTGGTTTGGGTGCAGGTGGGGCGGATCAATACATAACCCAGGTGGGGTCATCCTCTACTGGACCAGCCACAGGAGGTGCAGTTATGTGGAGCTGTATATGTGTGGTGGGGGATCCCAGAATATGGGGTGGCGACTGTGACTGGCTTGCTCAGCCCTGGGCATAACTAGGCTTCTTGCAGGCCTGAGACACTCCCCCCCTTGCCTTCCCACCCTGGCCTCCGGTGTAGCCAACGCCCCATTGTTTCTCTTCCCCACCCCCCCAAGCATCTGGCCTGGTGCCCAGATGCCTCCTGCGGCTTTAGCATCTGCTCCTCCTTTCTCTGGGTGATACCCACACACAACTCTCCTGCCCCCACCCTGGGAGCTGCAGGTCCAGCTCCAGGGCGCCCTTCTTGCATCTCCCCAGGAGGGAGGGTGTGTGGTGGGGAGGTCAGGCTGGGAGCTTGGGGTTCTGGTTTCTCAGGGGTTTCAGGAGCGGAGGGCAGGCAGTGGGCTTTGGTGGTTAGAGCAGGGGGCTGGAAGCCAGGACTCCTGAGGTCTGTTCCCATTTCTGGGAAGGGAGTGGGGTCTAGTAGTTAAAGCAGGGAAGAGTTGAGAGCCAGAACTCCTGGGTTCTGCTCCCAAGTTGCTAGAAGGCAAGACTCCTGCTTCATCCCCTGCTCCTGCCCCCTGAAGAAATGGAGAGAAATATGGGTAGCTGAGTCCATACAACATCTACCCTTGTCCCCACTTCTCCTGTGAGCTTCACTGGCACTGGGGCATTCCTCTTGCAGAACCCAAAACTTCCTTGGCAGAGCCCCTACTGAGGCCCAGTCAGATTGGGTTGGCCTGCAGATTAAACCACGGGTTTGTTGGTAAGCAGTCTGTGCTGCTCTCAGTGGGACCTGCAAATCCACTAGGCCCTTGCTGGGGTGGTGACTCTCCTGCCTGAACCAGGATAGAATCCAGCTTGTTCTCCCCTAACTGCCTGGGGCAAGTCAGCTACTCTGTTTTCAGGCCAGTTTAGCCCAGTCGCCCTTTTTAAATTTGGTTTGTAATTGCACCCGGGAGACAATGCCCCAGTGTTCCCTGATTTACATCGTCTGGGTGCAGCTGTTCTTGCAGCACTGGCGTTAAATCTTCGAAAGAGCTGCCCGGCTGGTGATTTCACCCGCTAAGAACAGAAGAGGGAAAATAGTAGCTAAGGAAACCAAATCCTTTTGTGACTGTTGGCGCTCGGCACCGGGCGCTCACTTTGGAAGCACCGGTCCAACTTCTGAATGACTCTTCGTGGTCCCTCTTGGTGCAGATGGCTGGTGTTTTCCCCGTTTCACAGCAAGGGAAACTGAGGCATAGAGTGAGGGCATTACAGAAGCACAACGAGACTGGTCCAACGCCACATGGGAAGTTAGTGGCAGAGCTGGGAGGCCTGTCTTCCTGTCCCTGCTAATCCAACTTCCAGACAAGAGGTCTGCTCAAGTCTAATTTTTAGACCCGCCTTGGACCCAAACGTGAGCTGGTCAAGTCATTTTCTGACCCAACCCTTCGCCGAGCACCTGAGGCAGTGCCATCACCATCTGCTGCCCGTGGGGTTGGGTCCAGTCAGGTTTGAGTTGGGTTGCAGGGCTCTACGCTAGACTACGTCCCACTGCCCTCCCCCGCCACCCATGAGCCCTCCCTCAGCCGCCAGCGCTCCTCTCTCAGAGCTGAGCCCAGACATAAAGAGAAACTTGTGTATTGCTGCCCATCACCATAGCTTCAGGGCTTCTTCCACAGCAAATCAATAGCACTAGCGAAGACCCTTGTGGATTTCATAGAGTCTCTGCCATGTCTCCATTTTTTGGGGAAAAACATCCTGCCAGGCCCTTGTGTAGGGATTTGGCATTTGTTTTGCCAATTTTTATGAATTTCCCCCCCTTGTGTGTTTTGTTTCTGTACATTGGGTTGGGCCCTTATCTGTGTTACCCAGATGGTGGAATGGCTTTCTTGGAGTTGGGGACTTTGAAGCATTTTCAGAGCTGGGGTTAGAACCCAGGAGTCCTAGCTCCCAGCCCTCTTCTACTCTAACCACAAGACCCTACTCCCCTCCCAGAGCTGAGGTTAAAACCCAGAGAGCTCTCTGTCTGTCTCTCAAAAGTGTGGCGTTTGAGTCCCTGTTTTGGCATTACCGATCCAGATCTTGGGTCCCTGCCTCTCCAGGAAACCAGAGGAGTTAGAGGGTGCTTGGTCCCCTGCTGGACTGAAATTGTCCAGGACTATAAACTAATTATGAGCAGTTTGTGCCGTGAGGTGCACTGAGCAAACACCCTGTGTGGCAGAGAAGCGGGGCTCTTTGGCACATCAGCACCTGCCAGCCAATGACTCCTGAGCAAGGGGAAATGGAGTCTGAGCTGGAAATCTTCCTGCAAGTGACATCAGCTCCCCAAGGGGAACGGGGTGGGAGTGTGTGGAGACCAAGGCCACTGCCAAAGAATTAGTGGATTGAGGGAGAATGAAACTGACCCTCCTGTCTTCTGTTTTCTTTCCAGCTCATCTTTTCACAGATCTTCTCCTGTGGAACTCGCCCAGATGTTCCTCGTCAAGAACTTCTTAGGAGGAGGAGGAGGTGGTGGTGGTGGCGGCGGCGGGGGCTTCGGCGGAAACATCGGGAATGTGATCGGAGGGTTTTTGAGTGGCGGCGGTGGTGGTGGTGGGAGAGGTGGAGGAGGTGCTGGGGGAGCCATGGGCATCATCGGGGGAGTTATCAATGCCATCAGGTTAGTGCATATCCTTGTCATTGTTCTTACTGGCATCATGCTAGTGCTTGGCTCCACAGCCAAGCTCAGGGCCCCGTTGTGCTGGGTGCTGCCCAGACACACAGTGACCGAGACCAAGGCCCCATCGGGCCGGGCGTTGCCCAGACACTGACTGAGATCAGGGCCCCATCAGGCTGGGTGCTGCCCAGAGACACATTAAGTGACAGCTCCTGATGTCTGCCATCTACGTAGATAAGACAGAAAAAGGAAGGATCATTATTCCCAGTTTCTAGATGGGGGAACTGAGGCCCAGAGCGTTCAGTGTGCCCCTTTTTTTGGAGACAGGGCCACTCAACAGCTGATGGCCAGGCACCAGGACTCCTGAATTCTTGGATCAGTTTAGGGGGAAGGTTGCATCATAATAATGCTTAGCTCTGATCTAGCATTTTCCACCAGTATTAAGGAGGCAGCATCACAGAAACGTTGGACTGGAGGGATCCTGAGAGGTCACTTAGTCCATCCCCCACCTGAGGCAGGGCCAAATAAACCTAAACCAGCCCTAACAGCAGTTCATCCAGCCTGTTTTTACAAACCTCGAACAATGGGGATCTCACAACCTTTCTGGGAATCCTGTTCCAGAGCTGGCTGAACTCCTCAGAGAGTTACAACGTTTGCCCTAATATCTCCCTGAAATTTCCCTTCCTGCCAGCTACATCAGTTCCTTCTTGTCCTCCCCTCAGTGGATATGGAGAACAATCGATTGCTGTCTTCTTTATAGCAACCTGTTACATGTCATTATCCCCATTTTACAGATGGAGAAACTGAGGCCCGAGTGGATGCCATGTTTTTGGTCACCCAACAGGCTAGCAGTTCGGTCTGTGTGCCCTGCTGAGTGGCTTCTTACATGCTGGAAACACAGATCTTGCTAGGAACTGTATTGAGTCCTTCTGAATTCATTACACACAGAGGCCACCAAACAGCCATTGGGAGTGGGGAGAGCAACAATTTTCAGCCAGGCAGATTCGAACCAGCAGTCAAAAGGCTCCCTACCCAGCTCCTAAAGAGGCTAGCTGCGTCCCAGATGAGGTCCTTGTTTGGTATAGGGGCCCGTTTCTTGGTTGAGTTCATGTTCATGCTGCAGTTTGCCAAGGGCCTGATCCGAAGCCCCTTGCAACTGGCAGCAGGTGGAGGACCAGACCTTGGGCCTGACTTTATCCAGAAGGACTGAGACTCAGCAGTTCCCATTGACACCAGCCTCTGTGATAATCATGACGACTGCTTTTTCCAGCCTTAAAAACATAAGAACGGCCAGACTGGGTCAGACCAATGGTACATCTAGCCCAGTGTCCTGTTTTCTGACAGAGGCCAATGCCAGGTGCTTCAGAGGGAATGAACAGAACCAGTCATCATCAAATGATCCATTCCATCAGCCATTCTCAGCCTCTGGCAAAGAGCAATCTCTGCATATCTTGCTAAAAGCCATTGATGGACCTGTCTTCTATATGAACTCATCTAGTTCTTTTTTAAACCACGTTATAGTCTTATCCTTCACAACTTCCCGTGGCAATGAGTTCCACAGGTTGACTGTGTGTTGGCTGAAAAAATACTTCCTTTTGTTCATTTGAAACCTGCTGCCTAGTCGTCTGTTTTCCAAGCTGAAAAGTCCCAGTCTTATTTCTCTCTCCTCATATGGAAGTTGTTCCATACCCGTAATCATTTTAGTTGCCTTTTTCTATACCTTTTCCAATTCTAATATATCTTTTTTTGAGATGGGGAGACCAGATCTTCATTCACTATTCAAGATGTGGGCATCCCCTGGATTTATAAAGAGACAATAGGATATTTTCTGTCTTATTATCTTTCCCTTTCCTAATGATTCCCAACATTCTGTTAGCTTCTTTGACAAGCACTGAGAACTATCCACAGTGATTCCAAGGTTTCTTTCTTGAGTGGCTTCTCTTTCTTGACCACATCATTTTGTATGTTTGGTTGGGATAATGTTTTCCAGTGTGCATTCTTTGCATTTATCTACATTGAATTAATATGCTATTTTGTTGCCTGGTCACCTAGTTTTGTGAGATCCCTTTGTAACTCTTCTCAGTCAGCTTTGGATTTAAGTTCCAAAGGGGTAGCTGTGTTAGTCTATTGCAGAAAAACAAACAGAAAAAAAGCCTCTGATGAAGTGGGATTTTCTCCCACGAAAGCTCATGTGATAAATAAATCTGTTGGTCTTTAAAAGTGTCACAGGACTCTGTTTGTTTCTTTGGATTTAAGTATCTTGAGTAGTTTTGTGTCATTTGCAGATTTTGCCACCTCACTGTTTACCTCCTGTTCCAGATCATTTATGAAAATGTTGAACAATGCTGGTCCCAGTACAGACTGCTGAGGGACACCACTATTTACCTCTCTTCATCCTGAAAACTGACCATTTATTCTTGTTTTTTGTTTCCTGTCTTTGAACCAGTTACTGATCCAGGAAAGGACCTTTCCTCTTATTCCATGACAGCTTGCTGTGCTTAAGAGCCTGTGGTGAGGGATTTTGTCAAAGGCTTTTTGAACATCTAAGTACACTATATCCACTGGATCATCTTTGTCCACATGCTTGTTGGCCCCCTCAAAGAATTCTAGTAGATTGGTGAGGCATGATTTCCCTCTACAAAAGCCATGTTGACTCTTCCCCCAACAAATTGTGTTCATCTATGAGTTTGATAAGCTATTCTTTACTATAGTTTTAACCAGCTTGCCTGGTACTGAATTATCCTTCCTCCCCTTCTGGGATTTCTTGCCTCTGGGACATGAGACGAATTGTGGTGTTTGAGGTACACCAGGGCTGGTGAGCTGCTTGCAGGCCAAGAAAAAAGAACTGAGCAGTTTGGCCTCTGTCATGGAGCCTGGCCATGAAAAGCTGGAAAGGAAACTGTGGGCAAGAGGAACATCGTGAACAAAGACTGTGTCTTGCTCATTCATGTCTGGGTTTTTGTGATACCAGTTTTCCCTTTCATTTCCTTGCAAAGCGTCTCTACCTTTAGCCCTGTTTCTTGGTGTCACTTGAGCCTTCTTCATTTGTTAATACACTCGCTTGGCTTTCATCATTAATCCCCCAGTGCTGTGTGAGCTCAGGCAAGTGTCTGCTTGGAAAGCTGACAGGCTGGAGGGTTGACAGCCTCCGCAGATGCAGCGTCATTACTGCTTTCTTGGAGAGGGGACGATTTGGGAGTGAATTTGGGCCTGGGAGGGTTCTGATGTTGGCTTGTGTGGGATGGGCAAAGCCAGGGCATTGAAGGCACCCAGTTCCCTGCCCTACTGATGGGGGGAAGGGCTGGGAGTTAGCAGGGGTGGGCAGCTCCACCTTGCTTTGGTTTTCTGTCAGACTGGTTTGTCCACCCTGGGGGAACTAGCTAGAGGCACAGGCAGGCCCCAGGAACACCCTCCCCATGCTGCCAGAGGAGCACAAGGGAGAGTCCACATTTTCTTCTTCCCCACCTCTGGTCTTCTGTCATCACTAATATTTCCCCAGAACTTTTCATGCAAAAGATCCCCAAGCGCTTTGCAAATGGCTCAGAAACCATGTATTCCGGAATCTGTCACCCTGTACTGAAAAGCAGCCATCTGTCAGGGTGAGGCATGGCAGCTGTTTATACAGGGATCCCTCACCCAGCACTGAAATGCAGCCACCCCTGCATAACATAGTGGCTGTTTTTACAAGGATCTATCGTTGAATTGGAAAGTGGTTTTCCAGTGTATTCCGCCCCCCCCCCCACATGCCAAGTATTGTGTGTAGGGGAGGCAGTGTGGTCTAGTGGTTAGGGCACTGGCCTGGGAGAGAGGAGCCCTGAGTCCTGTTCCCAAAACTGCGCTGTCTCTGCGTAAGCCTGGGTAAGTGTCACTCTGTGCCTCAGTTTCCCCATTGGGATAGCAGGGAATATGGAACTGACTTGCCTTTGAAAAGCACTCTGAATGTGCTTTGAGATTTAGGGGTGGAGAGTGTTCTTATATGTGTTACCGGGATGTCTAGGTGATCCTAGTGTGCCAGGGACTGTACAGACACCGAACAAAAACCTGGTTCCTGTTACATCTTTCTGGCGCATTGTTTCACTTGCCAGCGTCCGGTATCTTCACTTCCAGGTCACTTTTGCCTCAGCCATCTCTCTCCTACAGCACTTGTGAAATGTAAAATAAATTAAATGTTCAGGCACTGGATTGGGACACTGGGGCTCTGGGTTCAGTTCCTGGCTCTGGGCTCCCTGTGTGATCTTGGACGAATCACTGTGTCTGCCTGAGCCTCAGTTTCCCCTTCTGTAGAACTGGGAGAATAACTCTTTCCTTGTAATTGGAAGCTCTTGGGGGCACGTTCTGCATCTGTCAGGGTCTGGGGAGCTCCTGGCACAATGGGATCCTGATCTCGGTCAGGGACTGTGCTGCACCCAGCCCATCTGGGGCTTTGATGTTGGCTGGCACTGCCAGATGCAAATGTGTATCATTTACCTGATGGACTTGTGTGTTCTAAAGACCTTTGTAATTGTTTCCTCTTCCTTCTCTCTATGTCACAGTGAAGCGGCCGCGCAGTATAACCCGGAGCCCCCGGTAAGCCCTGATTACAGCTGTCCAATTATAGCCCTCGCGGTGCTGCTTGTAATCACTCATGTCAGATATTACCCTGGATGTGGTGAGTGTGTAGCCAGATGGGGGCAGGGGCGGAGTTCTCTGCCCCATTGGCTTTGAGGGGAAGTGCATATGCAGCCGCCTGCCCAGGATCGGGGCCATGATTATGTGTTCTGCTTTTTTTTTTTTTTTAAAGTGATTTGCCAAAAGAGGTCAGGGGTGCTTGCGCCCTTCTCTGCTGGGCTATGGAGCACAAAGGCAGCCTGAGGCGTTGTAGGTTAGAAATTCAGGTCTCCTTTTCCCTCTTGGACCTAGGATGCTATGGATGACTGGAGGGCAGGACCGGGCCCTGTGTGATGGGAAAGGGAGGGGAAAGTAGCTTTTTTTAATTTGGATTGTCTCTTTGAGCCAGAGCTGCCTCTGGTGGTGTAAACTAGTTCCTTTGAAATCAGTGGTTTACCCCAGCTGGCAATCTGGCCCATATTAACTCCAATGAAGCAACACTCACAGACACCAGCTGGGAATTTGACACCAATGGAGTGACTCCTGTTTACACCAGTGGGGAGCCTCTCTCGTTACTGATTTACACCCTCTGCATATGTGGCCCTTTGTGGGTTGTCAGTGTCCAGACTTATTTAACTCGAATGTCTGAGGAGCTCCTGGGGGAAACACTTTCTGCTAATGACCCCCCCGCCCCCAACCTGCTTATAAAATATCCAGACCCATCTTGTGACGAGGTGAACCTCCCCGCCTTCCCTTGTCCATCCAAACCAGAGGTGGATTTCCTGCACCCAGTATCACCAGACTCTCCAGGTATCCCCTCCTCTTGGCCTGCATCTTAGATTGTTACTTTCATTTTTTGCTAAGGAATCTGTGCCCTCCAGTGGGATTTAAAATCGCTCTCCAGTCCCAGTCGGTCAGTGGAGACACAAAGATATGTTTAAAACACCCTGGCTATTCTGTAACTTTCCATTTCTTTCTGTCCCCTCACAGCCACCTCGCAGCCACTTCTCCAACGTGGAAGCTAATGAGAGCGAGGAAGTCCGTCAGTTTCGGCGCCTCTTCACGCAGCTGGCTGGAGATGTATGTATTTTGCCATTCTCTGGCTTGGTATCCGTTGCCAGGGACCCCGGCCCAGCCCTGAGGGCATCTTCCTGGGCCAAAATTTTCACCAAGGTCCTCTGATTTCTATTTTAGCGGGGCTCCAAACCTGAGATACCTTGGGCCTGATTCGGAGGGGTGCTGCACGTCCACAGCCCCAGCCAATCCGCAGTCCCTCTGTCAATCAGATACCCTTGTCCAGAATCCTTTGCAGTGGAGCCCAGGCAGGGCGTGAATTACTCCAGCCTGGGATGACATTCCCTTGTCTCTGTGCTTTGTGGCAGGATATGGAAGTGAGCGCATCGGAGCTGATGAACATTCTCAACAAGGTGGTGACCAGGCGTAAGTGGGGCCCATGTTCCGTTGAGAGCTGATCTGGCTCGGTTAGTTCATTTACAAAATGGTGGCTGGATCCTGCCTCCCAGAGCACTGTCGTCCCATAGCACTTGGTAAATGTCATTCCAATGCTACAGGGGTCTTGGTAACCGTCTGTAGGACCCTTGAGTTCTGTTCTTGGCATTACCTTAAGCTTAAGTGCAAGAGTGTAATAAGAAGAGCCAAAGAGGAGTTTGAAGAACGGCTAGCCAAAAACTCCAAAGGTAATAACAAATTGTTTTTTAAGTATATCAGAAGCAGGAAGCCTGCCAAACAACCAGTCGGGCCCCTTGATGATGATAATACAAAAGGAGCGCTTAAAGATGATAGAGTCATTGCAGAGAAACTAAATGGATTCTTTGCTTCGGTTTTTACGGCTGAAGATGTTAGTGAGATTCCCAAACCTGAGCCGGCTTTTGTAGGTGACAGATCTGAGGAACTGTCACAGATTGAAGTGTCACTAGAGGAAGTTTTGGAATTAATTGATAAACTCAACATTAACAAGTCACCGGGACCAGATGGCATTCACCCAAGAGTTCTGAAAGAACTCAAATGTGAAGTCGCGGAACTGTTAACTAAGATTTGTAACCTGTCCCTTAAAATGGCTTCGGTACCCAAAGACTGGAAGTCGGCTAATGTAATGCCAATATTTAAAAAGGGCCCTAGAGGGGATCCCAGCAATTACAGACCGGTAAGTCTAACGTCGGTACCGGGCAAATTAGTTGAAACAATAGTTAAGAATAAAATTGTCAGTCAAATAGAAAAACATAAACTATTGAGCAATAGCCAACATGGTTTCTGTAAGGGGAAATCGTGTCTTACTAATCTATTAGAGTTCTTTGAAGGGGTTAACAAACATGTGGACAGGGGGGATCCAGTGGACATAGTGTACTTAGATTTCCAGAAAGCATTTGACAAGGTCCCTCACCAAAGGCTGTTATGTAAGTTAAGTTGTCATGGGATAAAAGGGAAGGTCCTTTCATGGATTGAGAACTGGTTAAAAGACAGGGAACAAAGGGTAGGAGTAAATGGTAAATTCTCAGATTGGAAAAGGGTAGCTAGTGGTGTTCCCCAAGGGTCGGTCCTAGGACCAGTCCTATTCAATTTATTCATAAATGATCTGGAGAAAGGGGTAAACAGTGAGGTAGCTAAGTTTGCAGACGATACTAAACTACTCAAGATAGTCAAGACCAAAGCAGATTGTGAAGAACTTCAAAAAGATCTCACAAAACTAAGTGATTGGGCATCCAAATGGCAAATGAAATTTAATGTGGATAAGTGTAAAGTAATGCACATTGGAAAAAATAACCCCAACTATACCTATAATATGATGGGGGCTAATCTGGCTACAACGAGTCAAGAAAAAGATCTTGGAGTCATTGTGGATAGTTCTCTGAAGATGTCCGTACAGTGTGCGGAGGCGGTCAAAAAAGCAAACAGGATGTTAGGGATCATTAAAAAGGGGATAGAAAATAAGACTGCAAATGTATTATTGCCCTTATATAAATCCATGGTACGCCCACATCTCGAATACTGTGTACAGATGTGGTGGTCTCATCTCAAAAAAGATATTCTAGCACTAGAAAAGGTTCAGAAAAGGGCAACTAAAATGATTAGGGGTTTGGAGAGTGCCTCGTATGAGGAACGATTGAAAAGGCTGGGCCTCTTCAGCTTGGAAAAGAGGAGACTGAGGGGGGACATGATAGAAGTATATAAAATTATGACTGATGTGGAAAAAGTGGACAAGGAAAAGTTGTTTAAATACTCCCATAATACAAGAACCAGGGGTCACCAAATGAAACTGATAGGTAGCAGGTTCAAAACAAATAAAAGGAAGTTCTTCTTCACACAACGCACAGTCAACTTGTGGAACTCCTTACCTGAGGAGGTTGTGAAGGCTGGGACTATAACAATATTTAAAAGGGAACTGGATAAGTTCATGGTGGCTAAGTCCATAAATGGCTATTAGCCAGAAAGGGGTTAAGAATGGTGTCCCTAGCCTCTGTTTATCAGAGGATGGAGACGGATGGCAGGAGAGTGATCACTTGATCATTGCCTGTTAGGTTCACTCCCTCTGGGGCACCTGGGCACTGGCCACTGTCGGTAGACAGATACTGGGCTAGATGGACCTCTGGTCTGACCCAGTACGGCCTTTCTTATGTTCTTATGTTCTTATTACCTCTGGCTTGGGCTGTGATCCTCAGGCAAGTTACTCCCCATGCTTTAGTTTAATAGATTCATTGGTTTTATGGCTAGAAGTGGTCTTCATGACCATCTTGCCTGCCCTTGGAAATGCAGACGAGGGATTCCTGCCTCTGACCCATGTCTGGGGACTTCCCTGTCCATATAAGGGGACAATGCTGAATGTCTGGCATCTCCATGGTTGGGTGTGGACTCTGCAGCATGCGCGCCATACAGAGTGGGAGCGGTTCCTCTTGGCTCCATGGCCTGGAGCCCTGCCACATTTACATCGTCATCTGAAATTGCCTGAATGTGCTTTCTTGTCTTCCAGACCCTGATCTGAAGACGGATGGATTTGGGATTGACACCTGTCGCAGCATGGTGGCTGTCATGGATGTATCCTCTCCCCAAACTGACATCTGAGCCCAGGAGCCTTTACAGACACCAGACCCTGATTCACAGCTCCCTAGTCCCTCTCCCCTGCCTGTGCTTGGGACAGGGATGTGAGGGAGGAGCCTTCAGCCCCCTTTGCTCTCACTGTATCCTGGGCCTGCCAAGTCCCTGCTGTTAGTTAGGGCCATCTCAGGGCTGCTCTAACTCACACTTTGCCCCAGGGATGAGAGGAGAGGCCCAGGACAGTTAGCCCCACTTACACCCCTGATCTGCCCCCATACTAAGGCCTGTACACCCCACTCCATGCCGGCTGGGAAGATCCCCTGCAGTGGTGGGATTTTTCAAGGCCATTTCCACTCACGTTGAAGGTCCCTGTGCAGAGATGGCTTTTGGGTAGGCGAAGCAGGCGCATGCCTAGGGCACCAAGCAGTAAGGGCCTTCGTCAACTGCTTTGCCTACCCCAAAAGCTACATCTGCCTTGGTTGGCAGCAGGGGGAGGAGCTGGCCCTGGGGAGCAAGCTGTGTGGGGAGCTGGAGCCTTGGAGGGGAGCCAGGTGTTGGGGGGACTGGGCCCATGGTGGGACTGGTGGCGGGGAGTTGGGGCTGCAGAGAGGAAGCCATGGGGATCTATAGGGGCCCTGCAATGGGCTTTCACCTAGGGCCTGTGATTGCCTAAGGCCACCTCTGTCCCTATATAGCCAGGTCACCTCCCTGCAGCTTGGAGGGGCCCCATCCGGCTTTGATCGAGGTCTTTGTTCCTTGACGCCGATGGTTTCAGAGTGACACAACCGGGAAGCTGGGCTTCGATGAGTTCAAGTATTTGTGGGGAAACGTCAAGAAGTGGCAGGTAGAGAGATGGAGGGAGGGGGGCTGTCACTCATGGCTGAGACCTTCCTGTACTCTCCCAGGGGTTGGGACAGGCAGATGAATGAGAGACCTGGGGGATCTCAATCTGAGAGGTGCCTCTGCAAGAACACTGGCCTCCAAGGAGCTTTCCCGGCTGTAATTGATGTGTGTCAGTTTCATTCTGACATGGTGGGAGTAGGTTTGCTGTTGCTTTGCCTTCTGGGTACCCAGTGCTGCACCACTGGCAGGGGCATTGTGGATCGTGGGCTCTGCAGCTGGGATCTAAAGATTCCCCTCCTCGTGGGGCAGAGTTAAGGGGCTACTTTGCCTGTGATGTTCCCTCCAGCCCCCACCCCACCCCCTGATCCAGCATTCTGGGGAGGGGCTGCCATTTTAGTTGGGGGCATCTCTCTTGTGTCCCTCCTGCTCCCATGTGAGCCATGGGGGAAGGGGGAGGTTTCTGATTTCCCTCCCTTGCTTTGCCATTCTAGGGGACTGTGTTGAGGGGAATCCCTCAGCTTCTGTCCTTCCCCACCTTGCCGGTATGTGCCATCTCTCTGCCTAGGATCCCCTCCCCTCCCAATCTCAACCTAAGGCTGTGTGTTCGAGGGGGGAGGGCTTTCTATCCCATAACCAATGTGTGTCCCCCCACCCAAACAGTGTATCTACAAACAATATGACACAGACCAATCTGGCACCATTGGGAGTCGCGAGCTGCCAGGTGCCTTCGAGGCAGCAGGTAAGGAGCTGCCCGGGGATGGGGTTGGGAGAGAACAAGGGGGGCACAGGGCTGTCTCAGATCATCAGGGAGTGACTGTTTCTTTTTGCCCCCCCCCCTTCACCCCCCCACCCCCCCCAGGCTTCCGGCTGAATGAGCAGCTGTACCAGATGATCGTGCGCAGGTACTCGGATGAGAACAGCAACATGGACTTTGACAACTTCATCAGCTGCCTGGTTCGCCTGGATGCCATGTTTCGTAAGTGCCCCATAGGTTGGTTCTGGGGGTGGGAGGTCTCAGGGTCTTCTGCCCCGTCTCCCCTCCACCCACCTGCTTCTGCCTCTAGTATGAGCTGGGCAACTCCTACTGGTTTTTGCTCCATGTTTGTACAGCGCCTGACACAGTGGGGGCCTGGCCTGTAACTGGGGTGCCTAGGTGCTACTGTAATACACCTAATAGCAATACAAATGTACAGCACCTAGCACAATGGAGGCCTGGCCATGACAGGTGCTATCATAATACACCTAATAGCAATACAAATGTACAGCACCTGGTCCATTATGCTAATGTAAGTAATAATACCAAAAAACAACAGCACTGCTGGATGATGCCACCTGAGCTGGTCTCTCATCTTCACTCCTCCACCATAGCCTCTGGCATATGGTTTTCTGGCAGTGGCTGGGAGCGCCAGCTGGAAACCGAGGGGTTAATCCTAACCAGGTCATTGTAACCCCATAGTTCTTGATCTGTGGGTTATGACTTCAAGGTGGTGGGTCACCAGCATTTGCCTGTGGAGTGGTGGGGGGCTGCCTTGGAGCGGGTGGTTTGTTAGGGGTTAGATCATAAGACACCTAGGGTCTATTTCCAGCTCTGGGTGGGGAGTGGGGCCAGGAGCCAGGACTCCTGGGTTCTATTTCCAGATACTGCACAGACACAGTGAGAGATTCCCTGCCCTAGAGTGCTGACTGTATAAGGAGGGAGAGATGGGCAAGATTATTACACTGGGGCTCAGATAGATTCATTGACTTGCCCAGGTCACTCCCAGATAACTGAGATCTCTTGAGTCCCAGCTCAGTGTGTTAACCATGAGGTCACCCTTCCTCCTTCCATCTCTTCTCCCACAGGTGCCTTCAAGTCTCTGGATAAGGACGGCAGCGGGCAGATCAGAGTAAACATCCAGGAGGTGAGTGAGGTGCACAGCTGCCTCCTGGGGCTTTTCATTCGTGCTCTCTAGCAAGAGAACCAGATCTGGCTCCCTCCTTACAGGACTGGCTGGGACCTCCTGGGTCAGCAGGCCACCTCTTGGGCCAGGGCAAGGGACCTTCCTGGCTGCGTTCTCAGCAAAGCCGGGATCTAAACTTCCAGGGATGCAGGAGGATGCACCTTGGCTGGGTCCATGTGGGGTGGCCCCTTCCCCAGCCCACTGGGAATGACCCCTCCCCACCTCACATTCGGATCCATGGGGACTGCATCTCCTCACCTCGGTCCCTACTTAAGAACAACAGCAAATGCTTTTCAGCGGCTGGACTCTGTGAGCCCCTCTGACACCCAAGCGGTCTGTATTTTGTATTGCCTTCCCCAGCTCTCCCTCCTGACCCCTTTTCCCCTCTCCCCCACAGTGGCTGCAGCTCACCATGTACTCCTAAGAACCTGTGCGCCAGCCTGGACCAACGTGCCAGAGCTCTGCCCTGGCCTCTCTGGGCTCCATGCTGCGACCTGGGCCTCTTCACCCCAGCTGCAACCTGACCTTTTCTTTGCTTTCCCACCCCCCTCGCCCCTGGAAGACCAGATGTCCCCTGCTCTCTGTACCCCACCTTAGCTGGCTCACCTCGGGGTTGCCCAGCCGTCAGCGGGTGGTCTGGTTATACGTGCACAGTGAGGGAGGGACATTAAATGGCTTCCCGTTTTGAGGTGTGTTTTTTCCTTTTTAAAGAGAAAATCTTACCCGCTCCCATGTGATCTGTGCTTAATTTACCCCTCTTTGTGCACCAAGGACCACTCCACACCTAAAAGGGGGCAGAAACAAAGCCAAATGCAATAATCAGTGGAGCCATTATTAACCCCCCATGATCCTGGCAGATTTTAATTTCCGATCGGCTCCAATTCTGACCCCCTGTCCAGCTGGAATTTCACCAGCTGAAGAGGAGCCAACCAGGCCAGTGTCTTCCCTGCACGCAGTTTCTACACCAATGCCGTAGAGAGGCTGGGCATGGGCCAAATGGGATGGCAGTAGGTGGAAAAGCTTTGATGCATGGTAGCCCACCTGACTCTGTCTTTCTCTAGTGCCTAGTTTGGGTATAGCAATTTGTAAGGCTACTGCTGCTTTTTAGATCCAGAGGTGCTGGGTTCAATCCCCGCAGACTACCCAACACAGGGGCACTGGATGGGCTTCAAGTGTCCCCTGCCCCAGTGGCATGAGGTAGGGGCACATGCAAATCAGGGGCTGCCTAGTGGCATTTTAAAAGGCAGGAGGGATGCCTATGCTGTTGGGGGTTTGCCTTGGAAAGTACCAGCTGTCTGTATCACTGACGCCTACCATGTTTTCTAAAGCTCAATAGAAACGATAATAAAGTTCTATAATAACATGTCATCAGAGCTTGGATGCATCTCTTTTCCGCCCCTGTGCTATGTTCCATTAATCGTATGCTCCCTGCCAACCCCCTGTCTGGGAGCTGTCACTGTTTTCATACTTAAGTCCTTCCCACCCCCGCCTGCTGGAGCATGACAGTTTGTCACAGAAATGTGGCTGCCTCTGGAGTGGAATACAGCGGCTGCTTGTAACAGAACACAACAGTTTAACTGGCCTTATTATGGCCCCTGTGTGGTCCCCGTTATCTGAGCACCTCATATTCTTTAATGTGTTTATCCTCACAAGGTACGGCAGTTTACTCTCTTGATTGTACAGGTGGGGAAACTGAGGCACAGAGTTGCAGTGACATGCCCAAGCTCACTCAGAAGGAGCAGGAATTTAACCCAGGTTTCCTGAGTCCCAGGTTAGTGTCCTAACCACTTAGCCATCCTACCCCGTGAAGCGGGGATTGAAGGCTGTGTCCAGTTTAAAGGGCAAGAGGGAAATTTTAGGGATGCAGAATTATCCAAGCTAGGATTTAACTAGGGCATCTAATTCATGGAGACAGGGCCGGGGCCTCAGTAATGTCCTGGGTTGGGGCAAGTCCTTGGATTCTACCTCTCCTCATGGCTAACTGCAAAAGGACAACGGAAAAAGAAATGGGCCCAATCTGAATCTCACCCCACCCCTGTGAAGTCAGATTGCAACATCAAAGGGCTTGTGCCAGATTCAAGATGGTGGTAACAGATCAGAAGCTGACTCCAATGCACTGAAATCTTACTCGGGCTCCAATCTGAGTTGTTAGATGCCAGTGTCAATTACACGTCTCTGCCCTTCCAACTGGTGAAACCTTTTGGCATCCCCACCTGAACAGGGGACGGGATCTGCAGTATGGAATTCCCGGTGCAGAATGGCTGCACTTTCCATCCCAAAGCCGGCTGCATTTCAGGGGTGGGTGAGAGGCTCTGGCAGTAGGGAGGTCTGGAAAAGGCTGGGAGTTTTCCACTGGAGATGGGGAAGAAGGCTCCTCACAGCACAGTATAGCCCGATGAGTAAGGGCTAGGGCCATAGCTCTCCCCAGAGACAGTGTAGCCTAGCAGCTAGTGCAACAGACTAGAACCAGGCAGTCTGGGTTTTGTTCCTGACTTTGCTCTTTCCCTGCTGGGTGACTTGTTTCATTCACCTCTCTCTCTGTTTCTCTTCCTACCATCTGTTGATAAAGGCTGTGGACAGGGCCTGTCTCTCGCTAGGTGTCTTTTTGTAGAGCCCTAATTCTGTCCAGGGTTTCCGCTAGGCCATGCCCAAGGGGTCCTGGCAGTGAGGTGCTATTGCAACACATGATTGTTCACTTGTTGTGTGTTTCGGTTTCCCCCCTCTGTAAACAGGGACTCTATTTACTCAGGCTGTCAGCTCTCTGGGGCAGTGTCTGTCTTGTGTTCTGGATTTGTACAGCACCTGGCACAAAGGGGGACTGGTTCATGACGGGAGAGCCTAGTGCTACCATAATGCACCTAATAGCAATAAAAATGCACAGCACCTGACACAGTGAGGTCCTGGTCCACGAGTCAACGTGCCAGCTACCATAAACCATCTACTCTCATCCCTCTCCCAGAGGCATGGGGAGAATGAATTATTGTGCACCGTGCATTGGGCATTGCGTGATGGTGGTAGTATCCATGGAGCTCCGACCCACTTCAACCTTTCAGTAACAACTGAACTGGGGATCCCTTGAACTGCTGCCAGCACCTCTTGCCCCTCCTCTCTGGGGCAGGTACAACAGGGCAGAGAGCAGGGCTTAAGGCATAAACAGAGTCCTCAGTGAGCTGTGAACTGAATAACCTGGACACACCCAGGTACGAAGGAACCAGTTCTGGGGCCCTGGCTGAGCTGAGCTGGCAGGCTGGGGCATGTGGCATGCGGGGGTCACACCTGGTGCAGGCAGGGTTGTTTGCAGTGCAACAGGAGTTCCCATCAGAGGAGGAGAGAGCTAAGATATCTGTAGCCACAGCTTGTTGCCTTCTCTGCAGCTCCTCGCCCCATGAAGTGACAGCCAGAAGCCCCTGGCTTCCAGCCTCCCTGCTCTAACCACTAGACCCCGCTACTGATCTTGAAGCAGAATGCAGATCTCCCAGCTCCAAAACTCTGCCCCACACACCCCTCTGAGAGCTGGAATGGATCCCAGGAACCCTGCTCTGACCACTAGACCCTACTTCCAGGGCCAGGAATAGAACCCAGGAGTCCTGGCGCTCTACCTGTCTCAGCTATCAGGCTCCACTGCTCTTCTAGAGCTGGCAGAGGAACCCAGGAGTCCTGGCTTCCAGCTCACTATGTCACACTATGTTCATAGCCCAGCCTGCTGCTATGGCTGGAGCAGGGTCCTGCAGGTGAGCTAATGTACAGAAGCTCTGCCATCCATCCCGACAGACCATTCTGTATGCTGAGCCCAAAACACAGTCCATCCTTGGAAGAATCCACTGCCCCCTGCTGGATTTCCTCAGTAAGTCAGCGCCCCACCAAGGACCATTTCAATCACAGGAGGCTGCAGCCAGCCAGCTGGTAGACCCACAACACCACAACCCTTTTCCTCCCTAGGGCAAAGGCTGGGTGATTTAAAGGGCATGATCGAGTCTGGAGGCAGTGCCCTGCTGGGCTGCTATGAGGTGCCCATGAGCCCTGCCCAGATTGCCAGCAGGCCAGGTTGCCTAGGTTACAAAGATGTTACTGTGCCAAGTCCTTAAGGCATCCAGGTTGCCTGTTACCAGGCCAGGTTGCTCAGGTTACCGTGCCAAATTGCCCAGGTTACAGTGCCAAGCTGCCCAGGCAAGTTACCCAGGTTACATGCCGGCTTATTCAGGTAACTGAAATGGCCAGGTGGCTCAAGTTACCATGCCAGACAGAGGGACACATTGCCCCGACTACCAAGCCAAGGGGCCCAGGTTACTCTGCCAAGTTGCAGGGCAGGTTGCCCAGGTTACCATGCCAATTGCCATCTCCATCCTCACTGCTCCCCAGCTAACGTCAGAGGCTGGAGGTTGCCCCTAGTAACAGCATCCTCAGGTGGGTGGGTGGGTACCAGTCTCGGGCTCTTAATCCACCCTGTCCAGACCCTCTTTTGCAGGCAGCCAATGGCAGAGCACCCTGTGTTGCCAATCAGGCTAACTGTCCAATGGGGGACCCCCAAAGGTGGGGCCAAAATTCCTTCTCTCCCCTAGAGAAGAGAAGACTGAGCTGCTGCGACTAAGATCAGAAGAGGGAGCCTGGGACTGAACAAGCAACAGGTAAAAGAGGAGGGAGGGAGGGAGGGAGCCGTTCCTCTGGGGCGCCAGGGCGTGGGGCTGGGGATCCCCTGGCCCTGGAGACGGGGGTGTCTGTAGAGGGGATGGGGGATGGAGGAATAGGAGGGGATCTGGGCAGGGGTGGAGGGTCTCTGGAGGAGGGTCTGGCCCAGGGGGATGGAGAAAGGAGGGGCTGGTCTGGAGAGAACGGGGGTGTTTAGACAGGGGAGATGGGGGGTTCAAGGAGGGCTCTGGAGGAGGCTTGAGGGGGGGGTCTGGAGATGGGGTGGAGAAAAGGATCTGGATAGAAGGGGATCCCTAAGGATGCGGATCCAGAGAGTGAGAAAGGGGCCGGATGGGTGGGCGGAGCACAGGTTCCAGACAGAGGGGGTGGACCGGGGTCTGTGGGGTGGGGCAGTCTCTGGCGGGCGCGGGGACGGGGGAAGGGCGCATCTCCCTGGGCACTTACCTCTCCGCCCCCTCCCAGCATCACGCCGGCTATCTGGATCATTCCTGGGATGCTCCCTGCCTCTGGGCTGATCCTTTCCAGACCCTTCCCCCCAGCCCTGCAACCGGATGGGGGGGAGGTAGGGAGGGACGGCTGTGTGTGTGTGTGTGGGGGGGGGCCTCTGGCACAGAAGCTGCGCTCAGTGGAAGATCGATGGCTTCTGGCAAAGAGGGGCCAGCCTGGCACGGCGCTGACCAGCGGGGGGCTCCATCAGGGCGGAGATGGGCAGGGGGGCTGCCCAAGGACCCTGGGGTTCGGGCCCAGCTGCAGAACATGGCATGTGTCCAGGCCTCAGATTTGGAGCCTTTCCATCCGTTGGGGATCATAGATCCTATTTAACTGAAAGAAATGCCAACAAGTTGCATGTAGGGCCTTGCTTTGCCTCATCTGTTCAATTCTATTCCCATAACCCCTGTGCTAGGACTTGCCTCATTGCGCTCGGCGCTGTACAATTGTATTGCTACTAAGCTTGGTATAGTACCACCTAGACGCCCAACTCATGGACCAGGCCCCCACTGTGTCAGGCGCTGTAGCACATTGTGCTCAGTGCTGTACTTTTGTATTGCTCTTAGGGGTATTGAACCCCATTAGCACCTAGACACCCCAAGACTGGACAAGGACCCCATTATGCCAGGCACTGTATAGACAGAACAGAGATGAGTCCATTATTTATTATATTAATTATAATATAATATATAATATAGCTCTTTTCTGTGTAATATTTCCATTTGTATGACCATGTTCTGTTATTAGTCATTTCCAAATCGCCATGTTGGGAATTTGTTATTCCATGCACTGTTTCAAACATCCCGCTCTTGGGGCACAACCAAATGCTGGGCTTTCCCACGGGGAGGGCAGTCCCATTTCCCAAAGGGCTCCAGCTGCCTGGGATGGTCACTCCAGCTTCCCCAGCTCTCAATCCTGCCATGGGCCCAGCTCCCCCCACCATCTGTGGGGACTGGGTTTTGGGACTCTAGGTTCTCTTCTGGGCATTGCTAGTGGCTGACTGTGATCGCCCGACCCCCATGCCTCAGTTTCCCTCCCTGTAAAAAGAGGGTAATGGTCTCTCACAGGAGATGTAGAAACCTCTCTAAAGTGTTCTGCGCTCCTTGGACGATGGTCACCAAGCCGTGGCACAACTGACTGTGTGTCCAGCGGAAATTACAGTGCTGGGAAGTTTAGAACCACAGCAACTTGGTGCCCTTCTCTGAAGCTGCTCATCCGAGGAACTCTGAGCATTCTGAAGAGAGGGAGGATCCTGCATCCTCCCACCGCTACCCAGGATTTGGGCCACTACTACACTGGCTATGGTACAAATGGGGAAACTGAGGCACAGATCAGGACTTGCCCATGATCACCCAGGGACTCTGCGGGGGACCTGGAAGTAGAAGCCAACGTTCCCCAGGAAGGAGTGCTGACTCCAACCCCCCACAGCCAGCACCCCCAGCTAGGAGAACCTTTCCATGATGGGAGCTGCCACGCTCCTTAGGCTGGCATTTGAAGCCACTCCCTTGGATAGAGGCAGGAACTAAACTGAGCTACACACAACCCTAAAAATGCCCTTTGGGGGCCCCCCATCAATTTACACCCAAAATATCAGACCTTGTTGACCCCGTTTATAACTCAAGAGATACAAGTGCCAGCTGCGGGGGAGGAGAAGGAGTTCAGGTCCTGCCCCATCACCAGTGGTGGGGTGATGGGCTCCCAGCTGAGGGATCTGCTGCCATGGTGGGCTAGATCCTGATGCATCTTAGGGTGAGAGGGAGGTTTGTTTCCAGACCCTTCACTGCCTGCATAGAGAGATCCTGGGGATCCAGAGATGGAAAGGAAGGTGGGGGTGGGGGTGTTTCAAGGGTTAATTGACCCCGTGCCTTCCTGCTGCATGCAGACCAGGGCTCTTTATTATTTCCTGCTGATGTCCTATGAATCAGCCGGTTGAGGGGTCCTTGGCTTGCGCTGGATCATGTCCCTGGAGAAAAAACAGCACATCAGATGGCTGAGTCATGGCTGGAAGCTGAGGCCTAGCCGTGGCATTGATCATCCAGCCCTTCCCTTGGAGCTGGAGATGGTTCTGTTGCCATTACTGTAATGATGGAAGGAGCCCAGATGCTACGGTGATGGGCCGCAGCAAAAAACACTGAGACAGATGTCCCTTCACCCCAAGGATCGCTCAGCTCTTCCACCTCTCTTCCTCTGAGGAGAGAATGGGCCTTGTTTTACAGATGAGGAAACTGAGGCACGAGGCAAAGCTGTGATTTACTGGACAGTGAGTCAGGGGCAGAGCCAGGAAGAGAATGCAGTTGTCACAAGTCCATTTCCACCCCAAGCCTGCAGCTCCAACCACTACGCAAAACTCCCCTCCCAGAGCTGAGACTCGACCCCAGGTGGCCTGTGTCACAGTCCATCCTGCTATCATTAGCCTAGAGTCCCTGCAGAACCCAGGGATCTGGAACCCAGGAATCCCTCTTGTGCTCCCTGCAGCACAGCGCCCCCTAGTGTCGCACTGGACTCAGTATTATCTGGGAAGGCATAGCGCCCCCCCCCCCTTGATACACCCACACCTCTGCAGAAAGGGGCTTCTGTTCCATACACGATAGCCTGGTTCACAGTCCCGTCTGGGCGGGGCATCATCCAGGCTGACAACCCCTGTCATTGCTCCCCACCTCCTCTCCCTGAGCTGGAGGCTGGCGTGAGCCAAAGAGCTGTTATTAGAGGGCAGCTAAATGCAGCTGTTCTCTTGTTGTGAGTTGCGCGGTGCGCACGCTCAGCTCCTTCCTCCCTCCCATGTTATAAATAGGCTGTCACTGGCCCTCCTGCTCCTCCCCAGCAGTGGGGGCATGTTGTGGGGGGTACTTAGCAAATCACACTCCCTACGGTAGCAGAGTGAATGTGTAAAAGGAGGCCATGAGGGGCTGACTCAAACCTGGCAGTGGGGAGTGGGGGGGGGGCTGGGTTCTGGCCTGGTTCTGACCCGTTTCAGTGTTGTGGGTGCAAGGGTTTGGGCCTGGCAGTATTGGGGTCTGCATTAGCTGGGGGGGGGGGGGGAGAGGATGAAACTAAATGAACATGATGGTCAAAAACCAGATCAGATGCCATGAAAGACAAACAGACACAGCATGAAACATGCTCTGATAGGATTCAGGAGCGCTAGAGACAATTCCTGACTCTGCCACAGATGCCCTTGGTGGTCTTGGACCACACACTGGATCGCTCTGTGCCTCCATTTGCCGATCTGTAAAATGGACAGAATCTTGTCTGTTTAGCTCTTCGGGAGCAGGGATCATCTCTCACTGTCTGTGCAGCACCTGGCACAATGGGGACCCTGATTTCGGTCAGGGTCCACGCAGCATCCAACACAATGTGTCTTGACCCCCTTCATCCGATGCTAGTTGAACAATTAACATAGGAACCACCAGACTGGATCAGAGTCAAAGCCCATCTAGCCCATCTGATAACTCCCAGCACTGACTGCCACCAAGGAAGGTGCAAGAACCCTGCAGTGGTAGGTGTGGGACAGCCCGTCCCTTGCACAGATCTCTCCTAGTGATCAGCATAAACCCTGACACAGGAAGTTTTCCCGTCTCTCTTTCTCCTGGGCACAGTGTTATAGATATTTATCATGGTCATCCTTAGTCACACCCCCCTAAAAGCTAATACAATCTTTTCTGTCTCTTTTCAGGTGGATATTTTTTTCAGGTCCCTGATCTTTCTCCATCTGTTCAGGACGTCCTCTCCAGCCCTCCCAGCCAGGACTCCCTCTCCAGTCCTCCAGAAAGCCCCCCTTCTTTCAACCCCCAGCACTTCTGAGCACGCTCCATCCATCCAGGACTCCTCACCCCTTCCATAAATAAATGCTGGTCCCATCTAGTAGTACTAAACACTCTGCTGATCTATTGTATGGGCAAGGCTAGAGAACTTGGCTGAGATGTGCCCCACAGCCTAGGGGATTTAGACCCCCTCCACCATGAATGATGTGTTTAAGCCCCCTAGGCTGGGTTGGACATCTCAGCCTGCATCTGTTGCTTGCAAGGCTCTGAAAACTAGTGCTGCTGCTTTCTGTCACCCTCCACAGGTAACCCGGGAGAGGCTGTAAGCAGTACCTGCCCCTGTACGTGCCCTCCACCAGGGAGCAGGGAGGATGGCAGTCAATGGCACAGTGGGATCTGAGTCGCAGGAAGTGGAGCGCCGCGTGAATCAGATTACAGATGAGGTGAGCAAGGATGAGAGTGCTCTAGTACCCCAGGGAGTCTGGCATCCACTGAGATCCAGGAAGGGACAGATCCAGTGATCACTGTGCAAATGCCTCACTGCGTCCCCAGTGCAAACGAGGCTCACGTGGATAGATAATTATAGTAACAGCCATTCCATGAGGATTGGGTTACTGGGCGCTGCCCAGACTCACAGTGACCGAGATCAGGGCCTCGTCACTGCCTGGAAACACAGACCGATTTTGGGGTCTCATCTAGGGTCTCCTGGGAGCTGGTGGCTGAGACAAAAATCAGCCCCAGGTCTCCTGAGACTCGGCACAACATCCTAACCACAAGGTTGATCAGCTGGCCTGCTTCCCCCCAAATCACCCAATGGCATCACCCTGCCCCACAGCTATTTCATCCTGCACTGCATTTTCATGGGAGCTCATGCAGGGAAGGCGCTCCCTGAGAGGAGCCCTGCTATGGTTTAGTTTGGCCATCTGATGGGCCATGCCCCAGAGGTGGCTGCATTCCCGTCACTCACTGAGTATGTAGCACTAAGTGCCTTAGTGGAGGCATGTGCTCTCTGCCAGTGGGAGTGCTGCATGTCTTGTACCAACCACCAACCTCTGTTCTCCCCTGCAGTCTCTGGAGAGCACCCAGCGGATGCTGCAGATGGTGGAAGAGGTAAGAGCTGAGCAAGGACCCGGGAGGCGGGATGACCCTTGGCACTCCCTTTAATACAAAGCTGTGCAGCTGCTTATGGCAAAGGCAGCCATCCCTTGGAAGTAGAAATCTGGTGTTCCAGCTGGAACTGGTCAGGGCACTGCTGGGGGGAAGCTCACAGCACCAGAGTCTCTATTGGGACACTGCTGTGGGGAAGCTCACAGCCCCTGGCATCAGAACACTGTTCTGAGGTTGGCGTTGCCATGCCGGAGCATCCTCCAGGCTGGGCAGCGGCAGGACAGGGTTTTGCTAACACAGCCCCCATTACCGCCTCTCTCACCACAGAGCAAAGACGCCGGGATCCGAATCTTGGTCATGCTGGATGAGCAGGGAGGTGAGGAAGAGGCTGAGGTGGAGGGTTGGGGGTGGGGAAGGAGCAGGACAAAGCCAATGTGAGCCAGGTGGGGGGAGGAAGAACTCCTAGACCCCCCCTCAATCACCTCACTCCTTTCACAAACCCACCTAGCTGGATTAGCACCTGTTCTGGCTGAAGGCTGGATCCCCCCCAAATGCTGCCAGATTCAGGTCAGGTCCTCAACTGACCTGACTCCTGAGTGCCCTCTGCCCCCCTACCCCCCGCAGCCCTTGGCTCTGCAGCTCCCAACTCCCATGGGCGTGTGGGGGTCAGCACTGGGGAAAGAGCAGGGGATGCACATGAGAAGCTGGGGGTGGGAGCCAGTCCCAATACTCCCCCGTCCCCTCCAGTAACTCCCAGCCATAGGGAACGGAGTCCCAGCTGGAACTGGCCAGGGCAGTACCGGGGCTCACTTGCTGGTGGATTCTCTTTAAATTGTGATTTGAGGACTTTAATAACTCAGTCCTAGATTAAGGGTTTATTACAGGAGTGGGTGGGAGGTTCTGTGGCCTGCGTTGGGCAGGTCAGACTAGAGGATCGTATTGGTCCCTTCTGACCTTAGAGTCTATGAGAAGCTCACAGCACTGGATTCTCAGGGGGGGAACCCCATCCCCCTGTTATTCTCATCTAAGAAGAGTGAACCCCAACCCCCTTAGGTTATTTGCACCCAGGAGGTGAATCTCAAGACCTGAACCCCCTTTTCACCCCCCAGGTTCATGCATCCTGAGAGAAACTGTGAACACCCCTGAACTGGGGGGCAGGCCCAGACTCAGTCTGTTCCCAACCCTAGAGACTGGGTACCCCCCAATCCCCCATAGATTCCCCAAGCCCTGTGGTCTCATTTGCCCCCTCCCCCCCATCCCTGACCCCCTACCCCACAGACTCATAGACTCCTCTAGCTTCACCTGCCCCCCCAGACCCTGGCACTCATCACTTCTCTCCCTCTGCCCCATCCAGAACAGTTGGACCGGATTGATGAGGGTCTGGACCAGATCAACCAGGACATGAAGGAGGCAGAGAAGAACCTGACAGACATGGCCAAGTGTTGTGGCCTCTGCGTCTGCCCCTGTGCCAAGTAGGGGCCCCCCCCCAGGCCTTCTGCGGAAACACCGCTGTGATCTCCCCCACTCCCCATCACATCTGCCCTGCAGGTTCCATCCCATGCCACTGATCAGCCTCCCCACACCTCTGCATGTCAGGGTTCCTGGGGGATGCCTGGGGCAGGACCCCCCCCCCCAGGGTCAGGGCAGGACCCTGGCCATGTGTAGGGGAGGGTGTGGGAAGGGAGTCCAGCAAAGAGGAGGCCTTTGGGGCCAGCAGGGTGGGACATGGACCCAGTGCGGGGACAATCCTGGGTCGACCCTGGGTTTTTTTTTGGGGGGGGGGGGACAACCTGTTGGACCAGACCCCAGCTGAGGAGAAGGAAGAATCTGGATGCCCTGGGGGTGGTCAGACCCCACCTCCCCCCAAGCATCTCATCAGCTCCCTCCTCCCTTGTTTTATTGAGGCTGAAGAACATCAAGGCCAGTGAGGCCTACAAGGCAGTCTGGGGCAACACCGAGGACGGAGTGATCTCCACGCAGCCCTCCCGGGTGGCAGACGAGAGGGAGCAGATGATCATGAGTGGAGGCTATGTCCACAGGTGGGGGCATGGGCACGGCCCTCCATCATGCACCTTTGTGGGGGGGCTGAACCCAGCTGGGTCCCCTTGGCCTGGGAGTTCGTCAGCTGGTTTGCCACTGGGATGGGACCCCCAAAGGGAGTGTGTGAGGGGGGTTATTTGCATGGAGGGGATCCTCAAGACCTGATCCCCCCAGGTTCATGTCTATTAAGACAGACCCGGGGGGGGGGGGGACTCTGGACTGCCAGGGTTTCAGGGTGGGGCACTCCCCCCTTGCAGGTAATGCTGGCTCCAATGCCCATCATGGTGCTATGGAGCAGGATGGGGTGTTCATCGGGACGCTGTCGCCTTGCAGTTGGTGCAGGACTTCATGTCCCACCAGGGGGCACTGTGCTGCTGGAGGGACGGGGCTCAGAAATGACAGTCTGGGTGGGCCATAGGCATAAATGTGGAAGGGAGAGGGGGTAGGCCCTGGGATCAAGGTCTAATAAAGCACAAAGATGTACATCCCCTGGTAAACATCACTCTCTAGTGGCTACAGGCTTCACAGAGGATAACAGCCTGCTACTGCCCCATGGCCGAGGGAGCTCTTTCTGTAGCTCAGGTGGCAGAGAAGTTGGTGCCATTAGTGCTTAGGGTGGTCCCAGCAGGATGCTCACCACCGGGAGGGCATCTTGCAGAATAACAAATGATGCGCGGGAGGACGAGATGGAGGAGAACTTGGTGCAGGTGGGCAGCGTCCTGGGCAATCTGAAGAGCATGGCGCTGGACATGGGCAATGAGATCAACATCCAGAACATGCAGGTGGACAAGATCAGGGACAAGGTGAGAGCTGCGTGGGCCCTCCACCGGGGCAGTGCCTAGCGACTGAGTCCCTCTGCTTAGCCCAAGCCTTTGGCCATGACCCAGCTGGCCTGCAGGGGGTGACAAAGGAGTTTCAGGGCCTGATTGATGCCATGGGGGGCTGGAGATGGGGCAGTTCTTGATAAGGACCCAGGCTGAGAACCCCCCAGCTCGATTCACCACTTGACTGTCAGCTGGTATTAGCTTGAAGTCACTGCTGCCTTGAGCTGGCTCAGAACTGGCCGTGGGTGGAAAGGCCACTGCCCCCTGCCCGGGGAGGGTGTTCCCCAAGCAGTCTTGGATCACCACTAATGGCAGAGCAGGCTGACCTGGCATCACACACTTGTGAGTTGTGCGCTGCCTCCCACTCTAGTGGCTGCTCCCCCTGGTGGGTAACAGCCCAACTACCACTGCTGGAGGAAGGAGCGAGTGTCATGCCATTGCAGGTACAGAGAAAGGCTGCGAGGGTAAGGGGATTTGGGCAAGGTGAGCCAATCACACACAGGGCGATGGAGGAGCTGAGCCCAGTAGAATGCTGCGTGCTGCCTAGAAATACCCCTGGGGGTTGGGGCAGGGGAGAAGAGTCCTGGGTTCGAAACTCTCTGAGCTTGGGGGCGCTTAGCTAGGGCTAGATCTGCACTAGCAGGCCCAATGCTTTCTGGTGGTGGAGACAGCCTGAGACCCTTCCATCTCTGCCTCCTCTCCCCACAGGTGACCGTGACCGAAGAGCGCATTCAAGACGCCAACATCAAGGCCAAGAAGATCCTGAAAAATGCCTGAGCTGCCCTTCCGCTCCGCATTGTCTTCCGCTTCGCTGCTCCCACCCCGGCTCCTGGTTGCAGCTGTCCATCCATCTGTTCCTGCTGTCCAACATGTCCTGGAGTTTCCGGTGCTGTGTTTTAGGTGGAGCCTTGGCTGTTCAGGATGTAGGGCGCACACCCTGCTTTTGCATGTAGCAGATAACAGCCTTACTATTGCTACCAGCTAGGGGAGCTCCTCCTGTAGCTCAAGTGGGTGGGGGCCATCCCTCGGTGCAGGTGGAGTTTGCTAGGCTACAGGCACAGCCGGTCCATGTGTTGTGGCGGAAGGTATCATCACGTCCTCCTGGGGGGGGAACAGGTGACTCTCCCAGCCATTGGGAAGCATACCCCTGTGCATTGTGTCCCCATGCAGTAACTCAGAAGGAGGAAGCTGCCCTGGCTGAATTTTCTCCCAGGGTGGGGGAATTTTTGGAGTACGCCCTGTGGATATTTTATTCTGTTTTCAAACTGCCAGAGCCCTGCTTCCCATGGGAGTCTAATCATTCCCACTCCTCCACTTGTGACTGGGTCCTCGTGCCCCCAAGCACCAACTGTGCCCTGTCTCTTGAGGCTCCTCCCCTCTCTGTTTGTGACATGCTCTGCCCCTTCTGGCTGAGGTGAATTTTCCAAGTGCAGGGGTGGATAATGTGCAGTGGCAGGGAGTAGGAGGGGGGGGGTGTCAGTCACATGAGGGATTGGGCAGGATTCTGCCCACTGGAGAGAAATGGTGGCAGGGGAGGGGAGGGTGAGAGGGAAGCAGGAGTTTTCTTGCTGCATTATCCTAGCCAGCTTTGGGGTCCAGGCAGCCTCTAATTTTATGAAGCATGTTAACCTGTGGAACTTCCCACTGCAAGCTATTAAGGAAACCTAGATCTCAAAGCACTTTACAAAGGGGAGCAGTATCACTATTCCCATTTTACAGGTGGGCAAAATGAGCCACAGAGAAAGCAAGGGACTTGCCCAAAGTCACCCAGCAGGCAAGTAGCAGAGCTGGGAACCAATCATAGGTCTCCTGGATCCTACTCCTACTGTTCTGAGAACAGCCCCTGTATTAAGTGACACAAACGCTTTAGTAACTGAATGATATGAAACAGGGTTGACAGGACAGCTGAATCCAAGAGGGGTCAGGTCAGAGACTCCCCTGGTTCAATTCTCCACTCCACCCTTCTCTGTTAATCTGTGAAACTCCCCACCACTGATTTCTCCCAAAGCAAACATTTTATTAAATAAATGAAGAGAAACAGGAATGATGGGAGAGATGAATCAGAAAAGGGGAACATCAGTGATTTCCCTGGTTCAATTCCCCCTCCATCCTTTTCTGTTAACCTGTGGAACTCCCCATCTCAGGATATGCCTGAAACAAACATTTTGTTAACTAAATGAAAGGAACTGGGATTGCTGGGATGGCTGGATCGAGGAGGTGGAGTGGGGTGTGTACCAATGACTCCTTGGGCTCTGTCCTTCTGCGTATGTGGTCTTCAAATGTGTCTGTCACTGTGACACCAA
This sequence comes from Pelusios castaneus, assembly GCA_007922175.1. Taxonomy (NCBI): domain Eukaryota; kingdom Metazoa; phylum Chordata; order Testudines; family Pelomedusidae; genus Pelusios; species Pelusios castaneus. The sequence goes on along the minus strand of ML685790.1, from coordinate 40,927 downwards.
AGCCCCATCTGCGTGAGGGGCCCTTTTTATTTCTATCTGTGATGTAAGCGAGGTGATTTTTCAAAACAACAATAATAATAATTTAAAAAGGAAGCACCTTTTTCTTTATGATAAAATCAAACCCGTGTGCAGTTCGCTGGCTGGTATGTGGCTCTGGCAGGGTGACGTCCCCAAGGAACCCTAGGAATGGTGGGCTAAACGGGATCAAATACCAGGCATCAAATCCATCTTCCCAGTGCTGAGGCAGGACCAGGGAGTCTTAGATCATCACTGACAGGGGTTTGTCCAACCTGCTCTTAAAAACCTCCAGTGATGGGGATCCCACGACTTGCCCTTGGAGCTCTGGACATCTACCTTAAATCTCTCTTGCTGAAGAGTTCAGCCCCTCACATTTTGCCCTCCCTGCAGTGGAGAACAGTTGATTCCCATCTTCTTTATAACAATCCTTAACGTATTTGAGAACTGTTATCAGTCCCCCCTCATCTGCTTCTCTAGACTAAACTGGCCCCCTTCTTTCAGTCTTTCCTCCTGGGTCGTGTTTTCTAAATCTGTAGTCATTTGAGTCACTCTCCTCTGATTGCCCCCTGAGGCTGCTCTAACTGGCACCACAGACCAGGCAGCAGACAGAACCCAGGAGTCCTGGCTCTCACCCCCCTACTCTAATAACTAGACAATTCAGTCACTGTGGCCCACTAAATTGGCCCCAGGACATCCTTTTTATTCCACTGCCACCCAGCTCTTAAGTAGCAACAATCACTAGCGCCAATGGAGGACTTTACACGGGAAGTCTGTATCATTATCCCTATTTTACAGATGGGGAAACTGAGGCATGGAGCACTGCTGTGACTCACCCCAGGCCACTGAGTAAGTCAGTGGCAGAGCCCAGAATCATATTCAGGCCCCTCTGTCCCCACCAGTGCATGACCCATTAGCCTATGTTTTATCTGCCAAAACAAATGCATCAGTAACTAAATCAAGGAAACAGGCTAGCTAAATCGGGGAATGAGGGCATCCTTGCTTCTTTCTGCCCATTGGCCTTCCCGTTAACCTGTAGAACCTTCTACCACAGGATATTCCTGCAGCTGAGACAGTGTGGGGTCAGAGGAGCTCGGAATCAGAATCACTGAGTCTTGGAACAGCCCAACAGCTGCTGAGTGTCATTCCACTGTATTTATTGCTTGTATTTGGAAAGAAACAAGGATGGTGCTGGATCCCCTGCCCCAAAGGGTTTTCCTACTCTCACACAGTTTTTAAATGTGCTTTTTAAAAAAATTTGATTTCTGAGGTTTAGAGTTTTCTGAAACTACACGGTTCTCTGCTCCAAGCCCCAAACGGGTCCCTGAGGGGCAGGGGGAAAGGGAAACCAGCTATTTTCAGGGTATCTATGCTGCCGCCTCATTCGCTCTTCTTGGGGAAAGCAGCTTTGACCAGCAAGACGATGGAGTAGCAGGCACCTGGAATGGCAAGAGAATGACTGGTGGAATTCTCAGGATGGAAAGAGCGCTCCAAGCCCTAAACCAGACCCCCACCCTGAAACCCAGGAGTCCTGGCTCCCCACCCCTGCTCTAACCACTAATCCCCACTCTCCTCCCAGAGCTGGAAATAAAGCCAGGAGCTCCCAGACCCCTGCTCTAACCACCAGGAAATGCTACCCCCACCCCGCCCCACACACTTTCACAGCCAAACTTTCCCCCTGAATAGCTATGCAAATCCCCAAAGGGACGGGTCTCAAATCAGAAGGGAGATTCACAGCGTCAAGAAAAGGACTGTGTCAACATCAGTTTGATCAGTTTCATTTCTCTGTCTGGCCTGGGCTTTTATTTAACACATTCATGTTTTCTTTAAGTCCAGCTCCTAGCACATGGGGGTGGGGAACTTTGCTGCTGTGCCAAACAGTTGAGAATTGAACCCACAAGGCCTGATACCTAGCACCTGGCTCTAATCCTTCCCTGACTTAGAACCTAGGAGTTCTGATGCCAAGCTCCCCGCCCTAACTATTGGTCCCCACTCCTCTGAGAGAACTGCAATAGAACCCAGGAGTTCTAACTCGCAGACCCCCTCCCCCCCCAGCCCCTCACTGAGCAAGAGATAGAACTCAGAAAGCAGCACCTACCAAAGGCAGAGAGGGCCATAGTGAATCGGTACAACCAGGTATCCATGGGGCCACGTTTCAGATGCACAGGCAGGTCATTATCCACCTTGGAAGAGAAGAAAAGGGGGGGTGTCACTTTGCAGCTCCCCCCCACAGGGATTGCAATAGTCCCTGTACTCTGGGGCATCAGAGCGCCCTGTATGCAGAGAAGGGGACGGATTCAAGAAGTCGTCCCAGCCAGGGACAGCCACGACTGCCTGCACAGATGGTAGCATGGGGGCAGCAGCTGGTTGGGTGGGAGCAGTTATGGGGTGGTCTACCACTTTAAAGGCCCAGCATCAGCCAGCACCATCCCCTTCCTGGTTTGGGCTGGGGTGCCAGTGGGGGCATTCATTAGTGGAACCTGCTGGGTACAGGGGAGCTGGTCTCCCTATGAAGAGCAGCAGGACACCTCTGGAGGGGGCTGCCGGGGGAAACAGCCCTGAAGCTTGATTGAGTGATCCCTGAAAAATGGGGAAACCGAGGCAGGGCTGCTGTAGAGTGACCTCAGGCTCTGAGCAAGTGCATAAGGTCAGCTGGCATTTCCAGACAGGTTATGTTCCATTTCTCCCTCCTTCCAGTTGTGCCAGGATCCCACACACTAACTCCACCAACACAATTTTATGGATGGGAAAAATGAGGCAGAGAATGCAGCCAGGACATGAAGCCTCCTACCCAGAAGACTACACTCTGCATCCATGGCACAGCTGGGAATAAAGCCCTGGGGGTCCCAACTCCTAGCTCCTTTGCTCTAACCGCTAGACACCACTCCCCACCCAGAACAGTAACTAGAATCCAGGAGTTCTGACCCCCAGCCCCATACTTTATTCCATCCCTTGGCCCCTCCCTCCTCCTTTCTTAACCCCAAGAGCCAAGCTGAGGTATGTCTCACCTGAAAGATCTTCTGATATTCAGGGACTCTGTTTTTTATCTGCTGATGGGTGGTGGTGGTGAAGGAGCGGAGGGATCCCAAGCGGGATGTCTGTGATGTGGTTGTGGGGAGGACAAACGTGATGAGGCACCTACAGAATAGAGTGAAATCAATTCCCCCTCCCCCCGCAGGCCCAGCCAGTTCTAGTGGTGTTTGCAATGCATTCCCAAATCTGCTTCCAAATCCATGGGGCATTCGGGGCATGAGCTGTCCATAGGCCCCAGGGAGGAGACAGTGGAGTCACTCCTGATTTACAACAGGTGGGAGCGAGAGGGGAATCAGCCCTGTTGACCCCAGTGGAGTCACTCCTGATTTACACAAGGTGGGGGTGAGATCAGACTTATCCTGCAGGGTTCTAGATTCCTCCCAGCCTTGTATCGAAGGCCTCATTTACTCCATGGCAGCGTGTGTGTTGGGGCCCTCCCGCACCCTTGCAGGCCAACACCAGACCCAAGGCAGCAGAGAATCCGGTCACAGTGTCACAAACCCAGGCTGAGGATCAGGATTCTGTCCCCAGACGGGGAGGTGGAGTGGGGTCTAGAGGACCGGGGGAGCCAGGACTCCTGGGTTCTCTCCCTGGGCTGGGAGAGGAGGGGGTTCTAGTGGGTCAGAGCAGAGGGGCTGGCAGTCAAGCATGGCTGGGCAGGATAAAGGGGTTCAGGCTGGGTTTTTATAGCAGAGTCTGGCTCAGGAGCTCCCCCCCTTCCATGGTGTGGCACCCCTTTCCCCACCAGGCCTTTGTCCACCTATGCCTGCCATCCACAGCAGCTTCTGTTTCCTGCCCAGGCAGAGTGAAAGCAGCAGCAGCTGCTTGTAGCCTCTCCCTGGGGCAGTGAAAGCACATGTGAAACTGGGTCTGGCCACTGAGGCACTCTGGAGCTGGTACAGCCAGTAGGGACGTACCGTACCCTGCACCAGGACCTGGCTAATGGATGTACACTGCTGTGTAATGGGGGCCTGGATCTGGCTTGCGCTGCAAGACCTGGGCTGCTGTGGGCACTGCGGCGTCTGTCGGAGGCAAAGCAATAACACCTCAGTTTGTACAAGACCTCGTGGTGCTGCAGAGGCTGTTAAGGGTCCATGTTTCCCAGGGCAGCCCTGCACCCCCTCTGCCCCCCCCCCCCCGGTCCTAAAGCCACTGAACTATTGGCCATACTAGGTCAAGGCAACTGCCCAGGGAGGAAGGAGGAATCCCTCTGCCATGGGACTGGCTCTAAAGTCACCTTGGGAAAGTGAAACAGCAGCTGCAGCAGCCTCTCTGCCCTGCCTTGCCCTCCACCCCACCTCTAGGGTCTGTCCCTCTTTATTCCCCCTCATCTCTCTTCTGCTTAGCTCCCAAAGCCTCTGATCTAACCCAGCTGGGAAAGATGCCTGAAGGCAGCCGACCAGGAGGACACAGTGAGAGGCAGTTCTTTCCTTGATGCGTTCACAGGCTAAACAGCCAAAGGCAGGATGATTATCCCATTTTACAGATGGGAAAACTGAGGCCTAGGGCAATTCAGTGACTCACCCCAAGCATTTGCAGCAGAGGTGGGATTGAACCCAGGTCGCTTGAGTCATGGGCCTGACCACACTTCCTCCCCCCTCTGTTTAGCTGCTTGCATGGTTGCCCAACCATCTGCTGCTAGTCACCACACCACCACCTGCCTGCCTACTCAAAATGTCGCAGCCCATGTTGACACAGAAGGGAGATGCTGGCCCGGCCCCTTGCTGAGCATGTCTCTCACCTACTTTATTCCATTGCTCTGCAATTCTGGGGGCTCTCTGGAGCTCCTTCTCCCAGCCTCTTTCCGGGCATATAACAAACCAGCTGGGACATCAGAATTGTTTCCACTGTGTGGGAATCAGTGTGCGTGTGAATATGCATGGAGCAGGGGGCAGGAGTCCCTCTTTTGGGAGGTTCTCCCTGGGTCATTCTGGGATGGATCAGAAGACCAGAACCAGGAGGATCTGGTGTCCATAGGGTGAAACCTCTAAATGGGCCAAAGTTTGTGTCTGGGCCTTTCCGTGGGAATGTTTCCTTGTGCTTTCCCTTGTCTGGCTCCACCTGTTGTCTGTCTTATACATGGATTGTAAGGATCTGGGGCCAGCCACTGTCAGCGCTCATTGTTTGTACAGCGCCTGGCGTAATAGGGGCCTTGTCCCTGGCTGGGTTGCCTATGCACTACCATAATACACCTAATAGCAATACAAATGTACAGTACCTGGCACAGGGGAGCCTGGCCGATGACTGGGCTGCCTAGGTGCTACCATAATACATCTAATAGCCATAAAAATGTACAGCTCCTGGCATGGGGTAGGGGGCCATGACTGTGGCTTTTCAGTGCTACCGTAATACACCCAGTGCAGAGTAGGAAGTCTTGCTGTGCCTAGTTGGCTCTTGCTTACCCTGGGTGTAAAAGAGGAGTAACCCCCTGTGTTCACACTGGGGTAAAACGGCCACACAGCAGAGATGGGGCAGGGCCTAGTTATTTAAAGACACCAGATGGACGGATTTAAAATACCAAACCAAACCAAACCCCAAGGCCAAAAGCAAGAGCCAAGCAGGGAAGAAAGGTTAGAGAAAGGCAACATGCAGAGCAGTGATCTCATGCAGGCTGACCCTGAAGGGGGTCGAGGGTTGAATCTGAGAAATGTTTAGATCTGAGGGGGTTGCCTCTGAGGAGATGTTTGGGTCTGGGTATGTTGTATTGTGAGGCCATGATTGGATTGCGGCGGGGGTGGTGGTGTAGATTTGAGGGTGTGCTTGGATCTGGGGGGCTGGATCTATGTTGGGGGTGTTTAGATTGGGGAGTGGATCTGGAGGGGATCTGGATTTCCATGGGTGTTTAGACTGGGGAGTGGGTGGATCTAGGAGGGTTCTGGCCTGGGGTTGCACTGCGATAAGGGACTGGAGCTGCTGGCGCTTGGATTGAGGGTTGGCTCTAAGGGAGTGTTTGTGTTGCAGGGCTGTGGGAGATGGGCTGGATCGTATGCCAGTTTCCAGTTAGTCCTGAGGGACCCTGCGACCCCCCTCCCACCATCAACCCAGGCAGGCCCCTGCGCGAGGGCTTGGTGTTCATTACCAGAAAGGCCGGCATCGTCCTGGGCCTGGACTGCACTTTCCTCTCTTCCTTGCAACTGTCTCCTTCTTTCCGTCCCTCCTCTTCCTGTCTGATGTCCTCTGTCCCTGCCTAACAAGGACACAGCCTGGTAGGGGCTGGCTCCCGTCTGCTATGCTCAAATCGCAAGCTGATTCCCAGAGACCCTGGCGTCTCTCCAGGCTGTGGATTCTCTGCACAGCCTTCTCAGGGGGGGCAGGAAAGGTCTCAAGATGAGGGAGAATAAAGGTCTGATGCTCAGGCCCATGACGAATAGGAATCAGCCCCCTGAGAACCCTCATGCAAAGGGAATCCCCAGCTGGCAGAGCTCTCAGTCCCATGGCATGGGGGGTAGACGGAGACATGGCCATGCTGCACTGTGGCTGTTCTCTGGCCCCCAGGACCTGTAGGGGGACCATTCACCATGGATCGCACTTTGGACAGCTCCCACGACCAGCCCCCTGCAGCACCAGCCCACCAAATCTCCTGCTTAGTGTGGCTGAGGCGGGGGCCTTGGCTTCCCAGCCAGCCGTGTCTGAGGGCCACGCTCTGCTGCATGAAGAAGTGAAACCAGCAAGGGTTTCCATTTTGGGCTCCCCAGCTGGCTCCACCCTACAGGCGGCCCAGCATCTCTTTCTTTCCAGCGCTGGCCAGACCGGCCCAAGCAGGGTAAGCTGGGTGTTTGTGAACCGGGTGTGCCACGCCCAGATCCCTCCAGGATACAGCACCTTGCACCCTTCTCCCAGTGCATCCTAACACCCACAGGGCATGCAGTTGAGAGGTGGATCCAGCCTGGGGCTCCCATGCTGACCCAGAGATGCCTGGCAAAACCCGCCCCTGGACAGTGACTTCCACCAAGGATGTGTGGCAACCCGTGGGCTTTGATGGGCCATGCCCAGAGTTGTGTGGGGGCCACCATGACTCCCCGGGTCAGCGGTTGTGCTTGCTTTGCAGGGACGATGGCGTGTGGGGCCGTGCTGGCGATCCTGGGGCTGCTGTGGTTGGCTGGAGCGGAGAAGTTCCAGGAAGAACATGAGCAGCGATTCAGGTAGGTGTCCCCAGTAGTGATCGGTGCCCTCTGGCTCCATCGCTGGGAGGCGGGGGGGATCCAGGGCTCCCGTCCCTGTTTTTTGAGACCAGCTGAGATCTCCTTGGGTCTGTAGGACCCAGAGGCACTCAGCTCCCTACCCCCAGTGGGTTTAATACAGGGACTGATCTTGGGATTACCACGCCAAGTTCCCCCTGCCCTGCACACACATTGCAGACCATCCCCGAGTTAGGGTTTCTCTCCACTTGTCCTGGGCGGGGGACAGCTTTGTACAAGGTCTGTTCAAGAAAGACAGAGGTAGGAGCTAGGGGAAGCCCCTTGAGAAGCCCTGGCTGGTGAAAGGGCCCTGATCCCAGAGGAGGGGGTAGATCGGGGGCATGGTTGGCATGCCCACTGGTCCATGGCTATTCTCTGGGACCATGGGGGAGATCGGGGAATGGCCAGAGGGTCCTGCACTGTTCCTGTCTCCGCTTCAAGAGACCATCAGGGACAGAGTGCAAGTTAGGGCAGCTCTGGCAGGTCCAAGAACCGAGCCACCTACCCTGAGTGTAGAAAGGAGGGAACACAGAACCAAACTCCATATTTTCCACTTCAGTTTATCTTAGCTCCTTGTACAGCCCCAGGAAGGCAGGTCTGGTCTATTATCTCCATTGTACAGAGGGGGAAACTGAGACACGGAGAGACTCAGTCACTCGCCCAAGTCCAGGGAGTCTGTGGGGAGCTGGGAATTGAACTCAGAGCCCCGAAGTCCCACCCATTGGGCCATCCTTCCTTTGCATTCCCCCATCTCCTCTCAACCCCCCTTCCCCACATGTCCCCCCAGCCGGTCTCAGTGAAGCTTTGTGTTGCCGCTTTAGGTTTTGTAGCTGGAAGTGCATAAAGTTTGTCCAGATGTGGCCTGGATCGTTCTGCGTGGTGAGCCCCCACTGCCCCATCCCTGAACCTCCCCCCCCCAGTGATGCCTCCCACTCCTACCCCACAGCGCCTCTGCTCCCCTCAGCCCCCATACCCGGTGCTGCTGCCACTACAGGGCAAAAGTGGAACAGCCACATGCAAAGTCTGGCAGGAGCATCCCAAGGGAACTAAACCTGCTGGTGCCCTTTGCCAGGTGAGGCCGGGGTCTGACCTCAGGCAGAGGACACGGGGGTTAGATGGGCCCAGTGGTCTGAGCCAGGGAGCTGGGGGTGCAGGATCTGATGTGGGGGGGGGGCACCAGGTTAGACTGGGCCCATTGCTCTGAACCAGTGGCTTTTTCTGTGGCACATCCAATCCCTGGATGGGAGAAGGTGGCCATCGAGTCTGCCACCACCAGCACTTGTGGCTGGACGGGATATTTTTATTTCACTCAGATGGGGCTGGGCGACCTGTGTGGGTAGCAGATAGTTGGGCTGGTGCCAGGCGGTGCATCAGGGTGGGGCAGCATGGCCCCCTCGGGTCTGGTATATTTTGGTGATGGCAGCATCAGGTAAACCTCACGCCCTGCTGGATAGGAGCTGTTATCACTGTGCTACTGATGAGGAAAGTAAGGATTGGGGAGGAGGTGTGACTAGCTCCCCCCACCCCCGTGCTCTAATCACTAGACATCACTCTCCTGCCAGGGACAGACCCAGGAGTCCTGATTGCGATGGCAGGGGTTCAGTGGTGGGGGAAGGGGGGGCTAAACTGGGACGTGACCATTTCCCGATTCCTTTGCCTGGAGGCTCTAGCGCCGAGGTTTGACTGCGTCATCCCAGAGTCTGCCGACAGCTGGACCATCCATGGGCTCTGGTGAGAGACAGCTCCGGAGGCTGGGGAAGGAGTGGGGTCAAAGTAGCCTTTCGCCTGCTTCCCTGACTCTGTGCCCCTTAATCCCAGGCCCAGCAACATCATGAACTGCTGCAGCTGCTGGAACCTCTTCCCCTCCGACCTGATGGTGAGTGACACCCAGCTGGCACCAGCGCCATTAGGTCCTCATTCAACCACAGCATGGCAGGGAGCCAGGCCACCTGAGTTTCATCCCAGCTCTGGACGGGGAGGGACATCCAAGGGTTACAGCTGCAGGGTTGGGAGCCAGGACTCCTGGGTGCTATTCGCTGCTCTGCGCAAGGAATAGGGTCTAGTGGTTAGAACGGGATTGGGAGCCAAGACTTCTGGTTCCCACCCTTAGCTCCAGGAAAGAGAGGTCTAGTAGCTAGAGCCGGGGGACCGGGAGCCAGGAGGCCTGGGTTCTATTTCTGGCTCTCCCACAGACTCCCTTGTGCAGGCCATGTCTCCCTCTCTGGTGCCTCAGTTTCCCCATGTATGAGAAGATACTAGCGAAACAAACAGAGTCCTGTGGTACTTGTCAAAGTGGAATTTTCTCCCACGAAAGCTCATGAGATAAATAAATCTATTAGTCTTTAAAAGTGCCCCAGGACTCTGTTTGTTTCCCTGCAATAGACTAACACGGCTACCCCTTTTGAACAGATACTAGCGTGGATGAATGCGAAGCCATGGAGAATTTAGGCCTGTCTCCTTGATAGCCATGGGGAAGCAGCCAACTGCCCTAGATCCTGGTGCCCCCCAACGGGATTACCTTTGGGCAGGGTGGTGGTGAGGGCTACGGTTGAGGAGTAGAGGGAGTCCATCCTTATCCAACCCTGCCCCAGGGGTACATGGCTGGGAGGTGGGTTTCTGCCTCCTGGTGGCCTGGTGGGGGGATTATCTGGCTTGATGGCGATGGGGGAACTGGTGGATTGTGGTATCAGCCCACCAGGGAAGAACCTGGACCATGGCCTGCTGGGAGCTGATATCCCCTCTATTGGGGGGGGGGGGGGAATGGCGACCCTGGGCCAGATTCTGGGGCCCATCCCCCCAGGCTGAGGAGGGACACCTCAGCCCTGCCTACTCTTCTGTCCTACCCCAGGATCTGCCCCAACAGCTGGCCCAGCACTGGCCCACTTTCCTCAATGCCAGCAGCTTCACATTCTGGTGAGTAGGGGGGCAGCCGGAGAGTGGGGGATACTCAGGCCCACATGGGGTGGAGGGGCTGAGAGGGGAGGCAAGGGCTGTGATAGTGTGAGGGGGGGTTTCAAGCCAGGGGTGGTGGGCTGGGGAGATGCCAGAGGGGGTAGAGTTGAGCCTCTGAGAGGGAAATGGGGCAGGCTGCTGGGAGAAAGCAGCAGGGGACATTGCAGGAAAGGGAGGCAGGATTGGGGTGGGAAGCCACAGGGGAGGTAGCGGGAAGGCTGCAGGGGGATGATCCACCCCCACCCCAGTTTTGCTTGCGAACAGTTGGCAAAGCCCCATGGCGTTCGGGTGGGGGGCAGATGACTCAGGGGCTCCCCCACAGGAGGCAAGAGTGGCAGAAACACGGGACCTGCGCTGCGTGCATGGAGGCCTTGAGTTCCCCCAGCAAGTACTTTGGGGCGGCCCTCACCCTTCGCACTACGTACAACATCGATGGGTGAGCCAGGCACTGGGGAGCTGGGCAGCAAAGTGGGCAAGCAAGGGGGAACAGCCCCGTGAGGGGGCACTTTCAACCCCCCCAACTTTGATGAGAGCAATGCTCCCACTGGGGCAGGAGCTCAGGGAGGGGAATCACATACACTGGGTTTGGGGTTGTAAGCTGAAGGACAGGGACTCCTCATGGGGAGGTGGGCCTCTACTGAGGTGTCTCGCACGCAGGGATTTATAGGTGGATTGGTAATTAGGGGAGCTTCATCTGTGGGAGATCTGCAGTGGGGGGCTCTATAGTGAGGGGACCTCTCAGTGTTGAGGGATCTATAGTGAGGGGATCCTGTGTTGGGGAATCTATAATGTGTTGGGGGAACTATCGTGAGACAATCTCTCAGTTTTGTGGGATTTATAGTGAGATCTCAGTGTTGGGGGATCTATAGTGAGGGGATCTCCATTGGGGATCTCTCAGGGTTGGGGGATGTAGTGAGATGATCACTGTTAGGGAATCTATAGTGAGGGGATCTCTGTATTAGGGGATCTCAGTGTTGGGGTTCTGTATTAGGGAATCTCAGTGTTGGGGATCTATAGTGAGGTGATCTCTGTTAGGGGGATCAATAATGAGGGGATCTTTCTTTTGGGGGCAGTACAGTCAGTGGTTGGCTCAGGGTCCAGCTGTCCCTTGGGGATCAATGTACAGTGCTGGGGTAGCTCTCCCTCAGGGATCTATAAGGGGTGCTCTGTGGTTCAACACTCTCTTGCAGAGGATATTTTTATGGGACAAACAGGGACTCTGTCCAGGGGGGACACTGTCTAGGGGAAGGTGGGATCCCTCTCGCTGATCGGGGCTCATGGAGGAGGGTGGTGTTCTGGTGACTCCACACCGCTGGTGTGATGGGGTGGGGGGTGGGGATTTTACCTTTCCACCTGCTGGCTGACTACAGTTCATTTCCCTTTTGAACAGAGCATTCCAGCAAGCTGGGATCATCCCATCCTGCAACCACAGCTACCAGGTACCCCCTGTGATCCTGCCCCCAGGATCCCTAGAGCCCTGCCCCTGGTGCGAGGGGACCAGCTCAGCCCAGTCCCTTGGCATCCCTTGCCTTTTCCGACTGATGGTTTGTGGAGGGAGAGTTCCTTCCCTAGCCATCACCAGCCCAGTGACCTGTTCGCTGACCTGGCCTTCTCTGCCTTTGCAGCTCCACACCCTCCAGGAGGCCCTGGTGCCTGTCATGGGGAAGGAATATGAGCTGCAGTGTGTGACCGATGGCCAGGTGGGTGCCTTGCACTTGGACTTACCCAGAGCCTGTGGGCAACAGCTGGGGGGCAGGAGAAGCATCATCAGGGATTCTGGGTAATAAACAATGGGGCATTGGGCATGAGCAGGGGCCATGGGGCATTCTGGAAAACTGACTGAAGTGCTGGGGTTGGGCCGGGCCCGAGGGAGTTCTGGGTACAGAGAATGGGACACGGGGTTGGGCAGAAATACTAGGGTGCTGGAACCGAGGAGACTGGGGGGGGGGGTCACAGAGAATTGTCACAGAGAATAGGGGCATGGGGCTGGGTAGGGATGCATGTTTTTGCTTAGCAGAGCTCCTCTGGCCCTGGGCCTTTTCTAAAAGTTATAAGAGGATCTGGCCCTCCTGCAGCAGAGAGTTCCACAGGTCAAAGTGTGTCATAGCTTTTATTTTAGCTCCTTGAGTGCCCGCCCTTCTTCCCTCTCGCTGTGCTGCAGGCTCGCCAGGTCCTAGTGCAGCTCAAGGTCTCGCTCTTCAGTAACTTCTCTGCCGGATGCCTGGAAGAGGGAACCCAGTATTTCTCTCCCTATAGGCCCTGTGAAAACCAGAGACGCATCTTCTACTTCCCTCTGAACCAGAAGAACCCCCGGGACCCTTGCCCCTGACTGGGGGTGTGTGTGGGAGGGTCTCGTGGCTCAGCAGCCAAGAGCACATCTGGGAAAGCTGGAAACCAAGGGCTCTGTCACCAGAATAAAGGTCTCAAGAAGCATCAACTAATCTCATGCATGGGATTGTTTTGTTAGGATGAAACACCTGGGACAAGGGACCCAGATGTCTGGGACCCGAAATCATTAAAAGGGAAACAAATTCCTCCAGTGGAGTGGGGGAAGGAAGGGTGCCAGGGAGGGGCACAGACAAGTGAAGCAGCAGGGAGGTGGGGGTGACAACAGGAACCCCTGACCCTCAAAGCTGAGACTTACCAACTCATAACAGCAGTGGCTGTGCAAAGAGCCACCAGTTGCGTCTCTACAGCCCACCTCCCTGCTGCAGCCCCTGCAATGTCTCTGGGCCACTGCACCAACAAGGGGGTATCTCTGAATCACTGTGGCCCTTCTTCCACAAATGTGTCCTCAGATTTCTCTCCATGAACCTTTTCTTCTTTTACCCTTCCCCAGTGTTAACCTCACCCCCTCTGCTAATTCCACCCCCCCCCCCCACCAGCACCCATGCCTAATCCTGCCCGGTCCTCAAATCCCCTGCCTCTGGCGCTATCCCTGCTTCCCACACCTGATGCTAACCTCCTAGTCCAGGGGTAGGGAACCTTTTTGTCTGAGAGAGCCATGAACGCCACATATTTTAAAATGTAATTCCGTGAGAGCCATACAATATGTTTAAAACTAAATACATAAAATGCACACATTTACTTGTAAGACCAACACTTTTAAAGTACAATAAGTCTCTGAATTCTTTTTAATAACGTTGTTATGCTGTTGCTAACCAATGATGAATAAAGTACTTCTTACCATTAATGCGACTTCTGGTGCTGCATGGTTTTGCTGATGGCTTTGTAGTCTGGTTGATACGTGGTGAGGTTAAGCTTCATGCAGGCGTTGAGACTTCCATCCATTAAACGTGATCGTAGGTTGGTCTTAATGTTCTTTAGATGTGAGAAAGACTGCTCACATGCATACGTAGAGCCAAACATTGTCAGTACAGCAATACTCACACACTGCAGCGTGTGGTATGTGACGGGAAGCGCGTTCCAAGTTTTGACAATCAGCTGGTCCGCGGGTTGAAGTTTTCTCATTTCTCCCCACTTATGTTTGCTCGCCAACTCTGCTTGCTGTTGTGCAAGTCTTTCCAAATCTTCATTCAGTGACTTGAACTTATTCACCCACATGTCTGAGGCCTTCAGGTCAGCAACTTGTAGCTCAAAATCTCTGACGGAGACACCGGGGATGTAACTCAGGTCGGCGCTGTCCACTGCACACTCGTGTGGATGGGTGATGAACTTAAAAAGACGAGTGCGCTCACGAAATTCTCCAAAGCACGCTTTGAATGACTGCAGGAGATTAGATGTGAAGCCCGCTAGCTGCTGAAGATCAAGATGTTGAGCGGGGTCACTTGCTGTGCATGCATCTTTAAACTCTCCCAGTTTTTCAAAGTGTAGTAAACGACCTGTTTCAATGTCGGCGATGAAGAGTTCTAGCTTGTTTTCAAATGCAAACACTGCTTGTTGAAGGGATAAGACTGTATTTCCAACGCCTTGCATTTTCACATTGAGCTGGTTCAGATGTTCAGTCATGTCCACGAGATAGTAGAACTTCAGGAGCCACTCAGTGTTAGCTAACTCAGGATGCTCGACGTTTTTCATTTCAAGAAAAGTCCGGATTTCGTTCAGACAAGCCGCGAAACGGCTGAGCACCTTCCCTCTTGACAACCAACGCACATTGCTGTGCAGAAGCAGACCAGGATAATTATTCCCAACTTCATCCAGCAGTGTTTTAAACTGGTGATCATTTAAAGCTCGGGCAACAATAAAGTTGACCACCTGAATGACCAGCGACATCACCTCACCAAGCTGCTCGCCACACATCTGAGCACAAAGCACCTCCTGATGTAGGATGGAGTGAAAACTTAGGATGGGTCTCTTTTCATGTTCACGAAGAAGCGCTACGAATCCTCTCTTTTTCTCCACCATGCACAGAGCACCATCAGTACACACCGAAACAAGTTTATCCATCGGTAGATTTTGTCCTTTAGCGAACTCAGTGAAAGACTTGAATAAATCCTCCCCTCTTGTTGTCCCTTTCATAGGGAAAACAGCAAGACTTTCCTCACGTAGTGTGTCACCGACAGCATACCTTGCAATCACGCTGAACTGGGATAAATGGCTTACGTCTGTTGACTCATCCAAAGCGAGAGAAAAGAATGGTGCTGCATTTATGTCCTTCACTTGTGTTGCCTCAATTTGATTTGCCATCATGATGGTACGATCGTGAACAGTTCTTGCCGACAGAGGCATGTCTTTTATTCGTTTGATTATCTTGTCTTTATCCAAAAAGTCGTCAAAAAGTTCATTGGCAACATCAAGCATGAATGTTTTGGCATACTCCCCATCTGTGAATGGCTTTCCGTTTCTCACAATTGCTAAAGCACCAGCAAAGCTAGCCGAATTCCAGTCACCTTGTTGGGTCCAAACACGGAGTTGCTGCTGACTAGCTTGCACTCTGCACAGTAGCTCTTGACATGCTTTCTTCCTGCTGTTCCCCGCAGGATATTTCGATGCAAATGTAGTATGGCGTGTGTCAAAGTGCCGCTTTATATTTGACCGTTTCATCGATGCAATTTTATCATTGCATATTAGACACACTGCAGAACCTGCTCTCTCCACAAAGGCGAATTCCTCTGTCCATTCCTGCTGAAAAGTACAATACTCATCTTTTTTTCTTTTAGCCATCTTCTTCAATAAAAGGGTTTCTGCAATTAGCTAGCTGACTGAGGTGAGGAGGATACCACCCCAGGTAGTGGTCCGTGGGGCAGGGCAGAGGTAATGAAGGCAGGGTAGCCAATTGCGGGTGTAGCTGGTGGGATGGACCCTTACAGGCCGTCAAGGCAGGTTAGGCCCAAGCCGGGGGCTCAATTTTCAGCCACTGGTGGAAAGTGGCACCGTGCCTGAAATATGCCTCGTACCTCGTTGGGACCACAAACAGGGCACCAGCCCAAGATGAGGACTCACTCAGCAAAGCAGGGGCAGCGGAAGCAGGATGCAAAGCGGTGCACCCGGATCGCATTCTCGTGGGCCGCCGATGGGAGCTAGGCCGAAGAGAAAAAGAAAAAAAGGAAAGGAAAAGGAAGAGAAAGAAGAGAAAGGAAGGCAGGGGAGAGGAAAAGAGAAAAAGGAAAGGAAGGAAAGGAAGAGAAGGAAGAGAAAGGAAGGAAGGAAGCAAAGAAAGAAAGAAAGAAAGAAAGAAAGAAAGAAAGAAAGACAAATAAGGAAAAAAGAGAAAGAAGGAAGAGAAAGAGAGGAAGAAGGAAAGAAAAAGGAAAGCAAAGGAGAGAAAGAAGGAAAGAAAAAGGAAGGGAGAAAGAAAAAAGAGAAGGAAGGGAGAGAAAGAATGAAGAAAAGAAGAAAGGGGAAGGAAAGAAGAGAAGGAAGAGAAAGGAAGAAATCAAAGAAAGCAAGCAAGCCAGCCAAGGCCGCCGGACCCTACCGCGGCCCTGGGTAGCCGCCAGTGGGGGGGAGCTCACCCCAGCCCCCGGAGGCCGATCCCAGTCCCGTGCTGGGAGGCCGGGGCCGTGGATTAGCCCGGCCCCGGCCCCAGCCCCAGGCCAGGAAGTCGAGGCGGTCGGCGGGTGGGAGCTCGCCGCGGCCGCAGGCACCCCGCTGCCCCGGCCGCGTGGGGCAGGCAGGCCGGCCCGCGCTCCTGAGCTGAGCCTGCCTGTCCCGTCCCGCCCTGGGGGCGGGGAGGGCCAGCTCAGAGGCCGGGTCTGCCGCGGCCCTGGGGGTTGGAGGAAGCAGCGGGGGCTGCCTGCCGGGCTGCGCGGGGGTCCCTCACTGCTGCACGGGTGTGCGGCGGCCGCACGCCCCCACAGCTTACAGGGAACACTGCCCTCCACCCCTCCCACCAGTCTCCTTGTCCCCCCCACCCCTCTAACCCAGCCACTCTCCTTGTCCCCCCCACCCCTCTCCAGGCCTCCCTCCAGCCCCTTCCCAGCCCCCTTACCTGGCCGGAGGCTCGGAGCTGCAGAGACGGCCGGCAGAGCTGCTTCTTGGCCAGGCCGCTCCCACCCTGAGCACTCTCTGTCTGAACAGGCTCAGGGCGGGAGATTTTAATCTCCCCAGCCCGGCTGCAGCAGGAGTCTGCACAGCTGGGAGGGAGCACCGGCGGGAACCCGAACGGGGGCGGGGTCGGCTTCTGGCGGGGAAGTTGAGGCGGCCGGCGGGTGGGAGACCGGGAGCCTGCCTCAGCTGCGGCCACCCCGCTGCCCTGGACGCATGGGGCAGGCCGCAGCAGGGGCGGGGGCCGGGTAGATTTGGCAGCGAGCCAGATGCAGCCATCAAAAGAGCCACATCTGGCTCACGAGCCATAGGTTCCTGACCCCTGGTCCCTAGTCCTTCTCAGATCTAATCCCAGCCCTGGGTCCCCTTCCTAGCCCCACCTCCTCCGTTCTGCTTTCTGACCCATGGCCAGCCTCTTGCTCCTTTCAGTTGGCAGGGAGGGGGTCCCATCAGAGGGTCGCTGGAAACGCCAGCTGGCAGCTTCACTGGGGATCCAGCCCTTGTTCCTGTGGGCATGCCCGGCCCTGGAGAAGGATCCCTGGCCCAACTGGCATGAGCTTGGCTTTCCAGGATGCAGGGGGAGGGTGAGTTGAGGATCAAGCGAATATCAGGGCTGGATGAAGCCAGCCCCCTCACCTAGGACTCCGCCCCCTCATTGAATCTTCACCCCCAACTGAAGTGGCAGAGAGGCAGGGGCATTGGCATGGACCACCACCCCCAGGAGTGGTAACAAAACCCCTCGTTCCTGGTGATGGCACATGGGAGGGTGGGTGGCCATAGGAGCCCCAACAGCTGGTGTTTCCCCACTGGGGTCAGGGCAGACAGGGTGGGGCCGCTGCACTCGCTCTAGCCTGTCACACAGCTGCCCTTTGCCAGGCCCCCTAGAGCTCTGGGGTGGGCAGGGAGTCAATGGAGAGGAGCCAGCTCCCCGCAGAGCGAGGGGCTCAGCTCTCATCAGACTCCAGCAGCATCAGTCACACCCCGGGAGGCTGCCACCTTGGAGATGTGGGCTCAGGCAGCTGCCCAGAGGGTGTCACCTGTTACGCTTGGGTGACATTTTCCCACCAACCCCGAGAAGGGTGCAAGCTGAGATCCTGCTGGACTCATGGGACTCTGGGAGGAGGGGGACACTGCAGTCACCCACGCTGGTGAGTGGGGGTCAGGCCAGGCACATGGGGAGTAGAGCTCCCAGTATAGTTTAACCAGGCGTGTCTTAGGTGGGACAGCAGGCAGGGATGCAGGTCTCTGTTTTGTTTTTTTGTTTTTTTTTGGGGGGGGGGGGGGCTGGTGAGAAAGCCAAGGTGGGTGAGTGGGGAGGAGTGGGGGGCAGGGTAGTGGCGGGGGAGGCTGGATGTCATGTTGTAGTGTGGGGGTGGTACAAAGCAGTGGATGGATGGGTGGAGCAGCATGGGCTTAGGGTGGTGGGGCTATGGGGGTGGAGTCCAGGCTGGCTTTCTATGGGGTGGGCAGAGAGGCAGTGGGTTTAATCAGAGAGAAGCATGCCTGCAATTCCCCTGTCCCTGTAACGATCGTGAATGATTTAGGAAAAGAACGTTAATAACATCCACCGACTTGAGTTCCAGGGGGTGCAGCTGGAAGCAGCCCTGTTAAATCTGATGTAGGGCACATCTCCCAGTCCCCAAATAATTCACACAACACTATCCCATGATTGTGGTTTAGAGATGCTCCCTGTCTTCTCTAAGCATCCGACAAACTCCCTAAGGAAAACAAGTTAACCCTTTTAGATATATATAAAAGTTATCTAATGATGCATGCACTAACAACACACAACTATCTGGTAACACAAGCATTACATACTTCCATTAAACTCAACCTGTCAGCTACCTAGGCTGTGTCTACACTTGCACTTTTTAAGTTGACTTTAACTAAGTCGATTTAATGTGTCTACACTTAAAATTAAAGTTGACTTAAAGGGGAACTTACAAAGTCGAACTAGAGCGTCCACACTGGATGCTCTAGGTCAACTTTGTAGGGCTAGGGGGACCTTGGGCAGGTCCACAGTGGCCGGGGGGGGGCACCCCTTGTGTGCAATGGAGCAAAGGGGGACAGGGACCCTGGCAGGGCAGAGCCCTGTGTGTGACGCTGTCTGGATTTAGGGAAGCATTTATGATATTATTTTCAATGGATATCTCATAAATGCTATAATCCATAGGAACTATGTCATGTTTGGTATCAATAGAAAGGTAGTAATTTGCTGGGAATGATTATATAGTTTATGTCTAGGAATTCTATTTCAATTAGAAGTTAGGACTATGGTGTTCTATCTAGACTTTAACTTATGTTATTTTATGGAAATGTCTGACAGAGGCGTCTGTGCAAAACCATTGTGTCCTTAATGTTTAGGAATGTGTCAGGACAGTGGTCCCAGAGAGTTACCTGTTGAGCCATTACGAACACAATGGTTGTATGAGAACCCAGGGTGCTGCTCAGTCAGTTCTGCCAGAGTCAGCTATTCTGTGTGGAACATGAGAACCCAGCTCTGAGCAGGGCAGCACCTGGCAATTGGTCCCAAAAAGATTTGGGGGGGGGTGGGAGTGAACCCTCAGCCTCCGCTGATAATGCTGAGTATCCAAGATCATTCATCTCTAAGGAATGAATGGCAAACCTGGGAGTAGCCCCAAAGAATCCTGATGCCCAGCAACTCCCTGCACTAACCCCTAGACCCTACTCCACTACCAAGGCAGGGAGAGAACCCAGGACTCCTGGTTCTCCTCCCCCCTCCCCCAAACCCTAACCACTAGACCCTACTCTCCTCTCAGACC
>ML685790.1:0-21419 GCA_007922175.1 Pelusios castaneus | reverse complement strand
CAGGTTAAATGGGGGGGTGCTGACGGACAGTTATAGGAGGGTGGGTATGGCAGGTAAGAGTCAGCACTCCGGGTTTCTAGTCCCAGCTGTGGGAAGGGAGTGGGGGTCTAATGATTGGAAGAGGCAGGGGCGTGGGGGGTCAGGATTCCTGGCTTCTGTTCCTAGCTCGGGGAGAGCAGTGGGGATCCAGTGGGTATGGGGTGGGAGGGAACCCTGGAGGTTGGGCCTCTTAGACTCCATCCCCAGCTGTGGGAGGAGAGAGGAGTCTAGTGATTAGAGGCAGAGGGACTCTTGCAGTCTATTCCCATTTCTGCTACTAACTCTGTGTGTGACTTTAGCCAGTTCACTTCCCCTGCGATGTGCCTCCGTTTCCCCCCACCCGCACCCCAAGCTGTACCACAGGGCAGAGTCTGACCCACCTCTAACTGCGAGACGTCAGTCCCTTTGCTCAAGAGTCCATTAACCCCACGGTGCCCTGGCCAAAAGCCACCGTGCCTCTTTCGATCCAGGCATAGCCCTACCAGTGTGTGAAGGACTGGCTCTTTGCTCACCCGGCCTCCCAAGGGCTTGGCCTCCCAGGACTCAGCAGCACCTGGTGGACAACTTCACCGGCAGTGAAATAGCCCATGGGGTCTGGGCACCTGCCCTGCCAGCAATGGTCAAGATAACCTGCCCTGGGACAGGCCTGGAAGGGGTAATATCTAGACACGGTTGCCAGTTTCCGGAGGTGCACAAGGTTACTGTATTGCATGGGTGAGGGCCAGGGCTGTGCAGGGAACAGACCCAGCTGTGATGAATGCTCACTTTTCAGCTGCATTTGCTTTTCATTTCCAGGGATGCAGATGGCTCAGTTGTGCTGGCTGGTTAAGCCCCAGGGCAGTGGCCAACCTGGTTAGCTTGCCAGACTGGCACTGCGTTGCCATGGCAATACCCAGGCACCTACCCTATCATTTCTCTTTCAGTGGAAACCTTTATTTGGAGACTCCATTTTTTTTTTTTTTTTTTTTTGGCATGGGGAAAACCGCCTCCTAGAAAATAAAGACCTCTTTCATCTCCCTGTGGGTTGTGTAGAATATGCTGTGTCTCCAGGGACGTGACAGCAGGTAGCAGCTGGGGATCGGGTCCTCATCGCATTTTCCCTGCTCTGTGGATGGGTGGAAACTGGGGCAGGGCCAGGGGAGGGCATGCTGTGTGATCACAGCTCAGCCCTGCATGAGCCTGGCAGAACCAAACCTGCTTGTGCCCTGGCACAGACCGCCCTTGCACTCTTGGGCAGGGACTTCAGGGCTGGCTGCTAGATTCGCCCATAAGAGATTAGTGAGTCCAAACCAGGCCAGAGATGCTGGTTCGAGCTAGAGCAGAGCATTTGGAGAGATGTGCAGTTGGGGTGGGAAGCTGCCCAGAGCGTGAGAAGCACCCACCGCTGCAGGGAAGCTTGCCCCATGATTGATTACATCATCACTTAGTTAGATGGAGGTCTTTTCACACCCAGTCTCAATCTAAGGCAGCGTTTCCAGACCCGGAATCAGCCCCACAGCTCTTTGAGCCCTTTCCTGAGTGGCCATGGTCATCAGAGCAGGATGCAGGAGCCTCAGCTGGATCTCCCCACGGTTGTAACAAGGCTGCACTTCTTGTCCATAGGCCTGAGAGAGTCCATGCAAGTGTGGGCCACCAGACGCAGCCACCACACACTACACTGAAGCCCGGCCAGGACCCTCACTGGCTGGCTGCCTCCATACTAAGCTGCCAGCATTGGCTGCAAGCCAAAACTTGAGTCCCTGCGTTGGTGCTCAGAGTGTTAGGCCCCAGGGTCTAGAGCAACGGACACTGGAGCATTATTTGTAGCACAACACCTGGGCTTGCTGGGGGACTTGGCGTGAGTCACTTCCCTGCTCTGTGTCTCAGTTTCCCGTGTGTGAAATGGAGCTGACATTGCTGACCAGTTTTGTAAAGTGCTTTGAGTTGGAAGGAGGCTAAGCTCTAGCTGAGCACTAGAAATCAATTGGAGGTGGAGCTTTTAATTCCTGGGGCACCAGTAAGCCACAAAAATCAGGGGTGTTAAACAGCAGGAATACATTGCTATGCCCCAATGGCACATGCCCTCCCAGGTCCCCATGGCCTAATGCCTATGGTAGCTGATGACGCTCAAGCACCAGTGGACAAGCTGGTATTTAGAGAGTTAACTTTATTTCAAAGGCAATAAGATAAATACTACTGAGGGCAATTTTTCCAGCAAGTCCATTACCTCAGTTGCCATTTCCATACCTTCCCACGTCTTGCGCCCCTCGAACACACCTTCCCTTAAATTCCCCAGACTTCAGGACAAGGAACGGCCAGCTCCAAGCACACACTGCAAGATGCTTCCCCTCTGTAGCAGCATGCACTGGGGAGGGATCCTGCCTAACTTTCGACCCCAAAGACAAGAGCCGAGGATGGCTGTAGCTTTTAAAAATGCTAGTGGTGAGCAAAGGGGGAATTTTTGCAAGGGGGGAGAATTCTGCAGGGATTGAAATTTGGTCCTCTTCACCTGGGCCCAATTTTTCTAGTAAAAAAACCCCATAGTTTGCCTAAGTTCTGAAGAACCCATTTTGCTCCTCCCATATGGCCCACTCTGTCACTCAGGCTGGAGCCTCACAAACAGGGATTCCAGCATTCAGCCCCTATCTGGTGGGGGAGCTAGATTGGCTCTAGAATGAGGCACGCAGTCTTGCTGAAGAGATGCAGGGCAGGAGAATCCAGCCCGTCAGAGAGAACTGTTCAATGGTATCCTCCCATCCCCGTGTTAAAAACCTGCACCCCATTTCCCAGTTGTCTGTGTCACATTTCCAAGGCCCAGCTCCAGATCTCACTGTGCATTAGCATGGCCCTGCTGTCAGAAAACATCTCCTGCTGTAGCTGTTTCAAGACCCGGATCGAGTCACATTGCAACCTACGTGTTAAATTTTCAAGCCACCCTTTCAGCAATACTCAGCCTTGGAGGCTGGGGTGGTGGTGGGGGGGCACAAGACACTCAAAAATCCATATCTGTCCAGAAGAATGCCTGGTTGTTGGCAGGGAGAACTCTGGCCACACTGAACGCCTGCCGTGATGTTTGAAGTAGTTCAAAGTGGGGGTGGGAATGTCGATTATTGGACCACCTTCTGTTGGTGAAAGAGACAAGCTTTCGCCATGCTGCAGTTGGGACATTTTTGTAGCCAGCGCCACAGTTGCATTTCACACCAACCCCTGGAAGAAATGAAGTCCAGGGCACGTCCCTTTGATGACTGAAGCATCAGGCTCCCAGGAGGCTGCATTAAGAGGGGATGCAGGCTATGGAGCAGCTTTAGAAGATTTCTGCTCGCCCTGGTCATCACAGGGTAATTCACGGCTCCTTGGTCTGGGCTGTCGATTGCAAGAAGCCACCTTTACGGAGGAAGGCACTGCAGGTCCTCCGGCGTTCAGGGATTTCTTCCCAGGCTGGCTCGGCTCAGAGCAGCTTGTGCTGGTCATAAGCCCTGAAGGGTGCGGAGCAAGGCTGGTGGTGCCGCGGGGGTCAGGAGGGGTAATCCAGGGTGGGAATGGCTGGGGATCCTGGAGCAGCTCAGCCAGCCAGGAGTCCAAATTAGTAGATGGCCCAGGAAGGAATGGGGAGAGTTGGATCGCAGCCTGTACAAGTCTATTGTAAATAAACAGGGTGTTGCAAAAGGCCAGTGTCCCAACACACAGCTGCTCTCCACCAGGGTATAGGGGGAGGGGAAAATCCCCATCCCTAACAGCAGCTCCCATCACCAGCCTCCCCCACGTCGGCCCGGTCCTGCTGCAGGGGGGCGCTCTGGATGTGGAGGCTGTTCTTGTGGTGATCGTTGTGCATGGGACCGCTGCTCACCCGGTTCTTGATCTTGGCCGCCATGGTGACAAAGGCCTGCTCCACGTTGGTGGCGTTCTTGGCGCTGGTCTCCAGGAAAGGCACTTCCAGCGAGTCTGCGTATTCCTGCCCCAGGGGCGTGGGAAAGGCCACAGTCAGTGCCAGGTGGGTGCTGGGCAGGCATAGGGACAGCTGCCCCCCCCCCACTTCGCTGTGACCTGGTGCCAGATGCGGGCCATGCCACCAACCCCCTTGAGTGGTTTAGGGTAGGGGACGTGGAGTGTAAAATTGGCTCCCACAGGGATTGTCAAGATCCAAAAGGGTAGTTCAAAGCATCTGACGAAGTGGGATTTTCTCCCACGAAAGCTCATGCGATAAATAAACATGTTAGTCTTTAAAAGTGCCCCAGGACTTGGTTTGTTTTGCAGGGATTGTGTGTAACTGACCCGGGCAAAGACCGTTCCAGGAACAGCCAAAGAAGGTGGCTCTCAAATTCCCACCTCGCCCTGCCACATGACCATCCCTTACTCCAGGATTCACTGCAGTCCTCCCTTCTCTCCTCCCCAAGACTACAGATGCTTGTGGGTTGGGATTTAGGCGTGGACGGGTGCATTATCTTGCTCCCCTTCCCCCCAGGTACTGACCTTGGCCGTGGTGTAATCCACCACCTTCTTGCAGGTCAGATCGTTCTTGTTGCCCACGATCAGCTTATTGACATTCTCGCTGGCGTAGCGGGTGATCTCCTCCAGCCACAGGTGCATGTTGCTGAATGAGTCCTGGTGGGGAGATGGGAGAGGCTCCGAGAAGGAAGCAGCCACAGGGAGACCTCTTCAAGTCAAATTCTTTCCAGGTGTCTGACTGACTGGTGAGTCTGGCCTACATGCTCAGGGTTTAACTGATTGCCCTATTGGGGTTAGGAAGGAATTTTCCTCCAGGGGAGACTGGCAAAGGCTCTGGGGGTTTTTTACTTTCCTCTGCAGCATGGGGCACGGGTCACTTGCTGGTGGATTCTCTGTACCTTGAAGTCTTTAAATCATGATTTGAGGACTTCAGTGACTCGGTCCTAGGTTCGGGGTCTGTTACAGGAGTGGACGGGTGAGGCTCTGTGGCCAGTGTTGGGCAGGAGGTCAGACTCACTAGATGATCATATTGGTCCCGCCTCACCTTAAAATCTTTAAGTCCATTCCCCGCTTAGGAGGAGAAAGAGAGAACATTGCAGCTTGCATCACAAATACAGGACACCTTCCCATCAAAACTGGACTAAGACATACAAATGCCCCAGAACAGCTGTTAATTAGGAGAACAGATTGGACATTATTCCCCTGAGCAGGGCTTGAACCAGCAGGCAGGAAGGAAAGGCTCCCTAGTCCCACCCCAAGCAGCTGAGCTAGCCAGTTTCTGGGCAGCTACACTTTTAATGTTGTGTTTGAATCTATACAACTTGTTGGATTTGCTGAAATAATCTGACCTGATGCAGTGAAATGTAATCACACAATTTATCTTTCCCTCCCCTACAGTAAGATTTTTTTCAATGTAAGTTTTCTCCTCTGGCATCTGACAAAGTGGGATTTTTCCCCACAAAAGCTCATGCGATAAATTAATGTGCTATAGGCTTTGCCTACACTTGTTAATTTAGGTCGACTTTAGCTAAGTAGACTTAGCATGTCCACACTCAAATTTTAAGTCGACTTAGGGGGGACCTTACAAAGTCGACCTACAGCGTCCACACTGGATGCCTAGGTCGACTTGTAGGAGCTAGGGGGACATTGGGCAGGTCCATGGTGGCAGGGGGGGGCACCCTTTGCCAATTGCCAGGGGGCTCAGCCTTTGCCCCATTGTACCTGGGTACAATGGGGCAAAGGGGGACAGGGACCCTGGCAGGGCATAGGGGCAGGGCTCTGCCCTTCCCTGCGGGGGGGCATGCCAGGCTCCCCCTGTGCCACCCCTCCTGGCAGGGAGGGCAGTAGGGGAGTCCTGGAGAGCCCTAAGTCGACTTAGAGTCGACTTAGGGCTACTCTGCGTCCACACCGGCTTAAGTCGACTTTAAACGAGGTTTAACAAAGTTGACTTAATTTTCCTTAAGTCGACTTAAGGAAAGTGTAGTGTAGACGCAGAGTAAATTAAATCGACTTAAGCAAGCTTAAGTCGACTTAATTTACAAGTGTAGACGCACCCCTAGTCTTTACAAGTGCCACAGGACTCCTTGTCTGTTTTGCTGCATTCTTAAAGAGACAGACCCTGCAGGCTACACAGCTCTTGAGATACAGCGCAGAAGACTCACTCAAATTTCCAGCGAGACTCGATTTCTACCTCTCGGCTTTAAAAAGTTTGTGTCGTTATTTATCCAGTGCCCTTGGCTAGCACTGAGTGGCTAAGAGAATGCAAAGGCCGTCCACACGCAGCACTCAGCTCTCCCACCAAACATGCAGCTGCCTCTAGGGTGGAATGTGGCAGCTGTTTTAAACAACATGCAGAGCATTGCTTCACTGAAGAAATCCTGCATATGAGATCAACCCTGGACAGAAGGCAGTCAGGTCTGTGTACAGATGCCAAAAATGGGCGGTTTGTTTAAAAATGAAATCCCCAAGCCAATACTATTAAACTTTTCCCTGCCCTTTCCCTTGGGATACTGGATTTGCATTCCCTTCCTGCCTTAAAATGGTGCACAGAGTTTCTAAACAGATGCTATATTCCAGTGCAGAGGCAGCTTTATCTCTGCATTAGGTGACATGATCCCTGAATACAGAAATGCTTTGCCCCACCCCAGAAGTGGCTGCACCTCAATGCTGGGTGACATGATTCTGGTACAAACAGCTGTCATGTCCCACTCCAGAGGTGGCTGCATCTCAGTGGTAGGTGAGCAATCCCTGTATGAACAGCTGCCACGTCCCACCTCAAGGCTACATAGAGGTTGTAAAATATCTCAGGCCTCTCTCAGGATGGGTTCCATGGGCAAACTCACCTGGTCTGTTACATCATACACAATGATGATACCGTGGGCACCTCTGTAGTAGCTGGAGGTGATAGTCCGGAAGCGCTCCTGGCCGGCTGTGTCCCACTGCAGGGCAGGGAAAGAAAGATATGTAGACCATGCTCCTTCCCACAACTAGAATGAGGATCCAGCAGCCTGGCTCCCAGCTCCTGTCACTACATTTTCTCCAAGAGCCAGAGATAGAACCCGAGTCCTGACCGAGACCTCCTCTACCTTAGACTATAGAACCCAGGAGTCCTGGCTCCCACCCCCCTTGAGCCAACAAGTCAGAAATTAACTCCTTGCTTCCAGCTCCCCTCTCTGTCCACTAGACCCCACTCCCCTCCTAGGGCCTGGTCCCAGCCCCTTGCTGTAGCCACAAACTAGCAGCCACCCCTTTGGCCAGTAGCCAACTCAGGGAAAGCAGCAGATTTCTGCCTCCAGCCATGTCCCTGCTCACTTGCTCTCCTTTGGCTGGACACACTTTGGGGCAGGACTCCATGTCCGGGCAGCACCCAGTGCGACAGGGGAACCTTGCCTCGGATCTGGGCAGCACGTGGCAGAACAGAATAGGGGACGGGAATATCCTCAGCTCATCTGAGGGCTGTGCAGTACTTAGCATGTTCGGGGCAATGCCCCCACCTTGGGCAGGGCTGGGGCAGCACCCGTCAGGGTCCATGCAGCACCCCATGGCTGGGGGAGTTTTAAGGCGCCATTCTTGGTACAGAAGGGCTGAAACGTGCGTGAGATTCCAACCCTGTGCAGCAGGGATGGGCGGGGGTAGATCAGCAAGGGGCCCGGACAGTCAGGGCCAGCTACGGATTTAATATGGAGGGAGCTTTTCAGAAGTCAGTGTGTGTAGGAGGGGAGACAAGTGGCCTCTGCTGACCCCCTGGGGCAAAGGGCTTGGTTCTGAGGCTGAGATCTGTTGCCACGCGGCCCAGCTCATAAATGGCTGCTCCTGGCCTGACAGCGCCAGCTGGTTCGGTGCCTTTGTCTGTTTCATTTCTGCTGGCTCTGCTGCGGGCAGTCTATGCAGAGCAGACAGGCCCCCTGGGGTTGCGAGCGGAAATGGAGGCTTCCTCCCCACCCTGGGCTGAGCCCCACTCTTTGCTTCCTGACAGGATAAAAGGGGAATTGAGTGAAATACAGCTTCTAACAGATGATCACACCTCCCTTGTGCCCCCAGTCCCAGCCCCCCTCACTCCCCAGCAAAAACACTCTGAATGCCCCAGCCCCCACCAGTTTGCATTCCAGCTCTCAGGTCCCACAGAACCCAGATCCCCTGTCCTGGCCCCACACAGCCCCTAGACCCGCACTAGACCTTAAGTTCTCGAGAAAGATCCACCCTTACCCTACGCACCCAATCCCAGACGCCAGCCTCCTACCACACAGATCTTCAATGTCCTGCCAGCTCCTTTTGAAAACCTACAGAGGAGATTCCACAGCCTCCTGAAGCCATCTGTGCTATTAGCTTTTCTGAGATTTAGTCTAAAACTGCTAGGCTGTCATTTGAGCCCATTGCCTCTTGGCCTGCTCTGTGACAAGAAAGAACAACTTTTCTCCATCTTTTTCATGGGAGTATTTGCAGTCCACTACCCTGTCCCCCTGACTCTCCTCTTTTTCAAACAACATATATCCAGCTCTTTCAGCCTTTGCTCCCATGGCTTGCGTTCCATCCCTTTAATCATCTTTTTCGCTTGCTTCTGTATCCTTTCCAGTTTCTCTACAACCTTTCCATACAACGGTGACCAAAACTGGACCCAGCTCTCCAGCTGAGGAGCGTCGAGTATCAGTCCCATCATCACCTTCTGTGACTTGCACGCTCAGCCTCTGTTAACACAACCTAACATTGCATTTGCTTTATTTGCACCAGAATTGTGGGGTTTTGATCCATCACAACTCCCAGATCCTTTTCAGCAGTGCTGTGGCCAAGCCAGTTACCCCATCCTGTATTTGTGCATTTGGTTTTCTCCCCTGAGTGAGCACCTTACATTTGTCTTTGCTGAATTTCATTTTGTTGTCTATAGCCTAGTTCTCCAATTTGTCAAGATCCCTCTGAGTCTTAGCTCTGTCCTCCACCGTGTTGGTAACCCCCCTAGCTTTGTGTCATCTGCAAATTTGATCAGTCTGTTCTCTAGTCCTACATCCAGGTCATAAATAAAGATGTTAAACAAGACCGGGCCCAGAACGGATCCCCGTGGAACCCACTCAAAACCTCCCTCTGATCTGACATTATTCCTCCTTTCATAGTTACTCTTTGTTTGTGATCGTTTAACCTACGGATCCACTTAAAGGTAGTGCCATCAAGCCTGCATTTCTCCAGCTTCCTTATCAGAATGTCACGTGGGACTGTGTCAAAAGCCTGGCTGAATTCAGGGATACCATGTTCACCGCATTCTCCCAGCCACCAGACCAGTTACCCCGTCAAAAAGGAATTCAGGCTGGTTTGCTCTGATTTGTTCTTGGTCAAGCCATGCTGGCTGCTAGTGATTCCCCTTCATCCTCCAGCTATTTGCAAACTGAATGTTTTACCTATTGCTGTAGCAGCTTCCAGGTATCAAAGTTGGCTTCACTGGTCTATAGAACCATAGAAGAGGACCTCAGGAGGTATCTAGTCTACTCTAACCCCCTGCTCAAAGCAGGGCCAGCTCCATCTAAATCATCCCAGCCAGCAGGGCCTTAGCTGGTGGGGGACAGCTGGGATGACTGGCAGGAGGCCTGGAAGGAGGCCCAGGATTCGGTGGCGGCATTTTGGGAGCGGGGGGCTGCATAGGCCAATTTGCTCTGGGCCCTGCCCACCCCTAGAGACAGCCCTGATAGCCAGGGCTTTGTCAAGCTGGGCCTTAAAAACCTCTAGGACGGAGATTCCACCCCTCCCTAGGGAACCAATTCCAGTGCTTCACCACCCTCCTAGTGAAAAAGGTTTCCTAATATCCAACCTAGACTATAACTCCCTGGCTCCTCCTTTTCTCCCCTTTTAAAGAGGGGCGCTATATTAGCTCTTCTCCAGCCTTCCTGGACCTCCCCTGTCATCCAGGAGTTTGCAAATATTACCGCCAGTGGCTCCGAGATTTCTTCAGTGTCCAGTACAGTAGGGAGAATGGCATTCATTCAGATTGGTCAGAAGATCTCTGACGTGTTCTTTACTTATCCAGATCTGCATCCCTTCCCCTTTATTGTCTACGGAAACTTTGCTAGTCGGCCGGTCACGTTATTTTTTGTAAGAAGACTGAAGCCAAGGAGGTAGTTGAGCCGCTCTGCCTTCCTACCTCTTCTGATAGCAGCTCACCATCTCCACTGTGCAGTGGACCCACACCGTCCTTGATCTTTCTTTTTTGTCTGGCATTTGTTATTCTCATCGTTGTCTCTCACTTTCCTTGCTGGCTGTACTGATTTTATCCCAACATACTCACTTGATTCTGATGTGTGCTTCCTTGGTGCCTCGCCCCTCCTTCCACTCTCCGTAGGTATCAGATGGGATTCCCCCCAACAATGATACCCCAAACATTTCTAAGGCCTCCCCCACCTTCCTCATATGAGTGTTGAGATGGTTCAGAAAACAACCTCAGATTCCCCTCCCCCAGCTGGGAATGGAACCCCGGAGTCCTGACTCCAACTCACCCGCTCTTCTCTTAGCCCACCTCCCGCTCCCAGAGCCAAGAAGGGAACCCCGGAGTCCTGACAAACCAACTTCCATGGACTCTGTGCCGCACACACTCACTATTTGCAGTTTGATCGTCTTCCCCTCCAGCTCAACGGTCCGGATCTTGAAGTCAACCCCAATGGTGCTGATGTAGCTGTCTGTGTAGTTGTCATCCTGGTGGGGGGACGGACGGACAGTGACAGGGCAGGGGGAGCCCAGCAGCATGACCCAGGCAGAGCTCCCCCCAACCAGACTGCATCCCCCACAACCATCATAGTGCCTCTGTGCTGCCCACCCCACAACCCCTGGGAGTGTCACAGCAGCAAAAGGCTAGGATCTGCCTCCCCTTGCTCCACGAGCCCAGCGACATGAGCTAAAGGAGAATCCCCATCAGCTACTGGAAGCAAAAGGGCTAGGACACACAGCTGATCAATTCCAATTCCATCCCAGTGAGGAAAGAAGCACCAGCCCCAAACCCAACAACTCCTTGTGTTCAGCCCTACAGTATTTTATCATGTCACAGATGGGGAAACCGAGGCAAGGAGCAATGCAGTGACTCACTCAAGGATCCACAGCAAGAGGCTCACTGAGCTGGGAGAAGAACCCAGGAGTCCTGACTCCCAGACCTGCTCCACGCTAGAGACAGAAATAGAATCCAGGAGCTGTGACTCCCAGCCCGCTCCCCACACCTCAGCTCTAACCCACTACTAGAGTCTATTTTCACCCATGGTTATTTCTCCCACTACCTGATGGGCTCAGGGGAGGGAGAAAGCAGGCTCCTTGGCTTCCTCCCGTCTCAGGCATGGAGAGGGGAAAAGCCATTAGGGTAGGGAATGTCTAGCCCAAGTGGGCCCTGGCAGGTCGACTCTTTGCCCTCTAGCATCCATGGGCATTTGTAAAATGCTTAGCACAAAGCCCAGGCCTTACTGTAATAGACCTAACAACAGTACAAATGTACAGCACCTGGCACAATGGGGGCCTGCTCTGTGACTCAAGCTTCTAGGCACTACTGTAATACCCCTAATAAATAACCCTCTCTGGTACTCACAGCGAAGCGTAGCAGAAGGCAGGATTTGCCGACTCCGGAGTCTCCGATCAGGAGGAGTTTGAACAAGTAGTCACTGTCAGAGAGACGGGAGGGTGACTTCCTGGAAGGCCTTGGCTACCGGGGTGGGAGCAATGCTAGTAGCAGCGGAGGAACCCTCCCCCACTCTCTCTTCAGCAACTGGCAAAGAGTCACCGGTGAGGCTCAAACTCTGGGCACAGTGCAGGAATGGCCAGCTCCAGAGCTGGAGGGAAGAGTGGCTCTCGGGCATGGGTGGGTGGCCAACAGACGGTGACATCATGCCACTTGTCTGGCTGATGGGGTACTGCAGTGCTGAGGACCCCAGCACCACCCCCATCCTTTTGAATGTCTGCCAGGACAATAAAGAGTCCCCCCATCCCCTGAATGCATACCTCACCTGCCCCCCTCAGGGCCTCCTCCTTTCTTCTCTGAGAGATCCGTGTTTAGCACCCTCTGGGTACATAGATCCAACCCCTCCACAAACCATAGGGTGGGCAGCCAGTGCCAGCTGCAGTGATTGTTTATGCAAAGGGAACAGCTCTAGGAACTAGGCTGAGATCTGCTCAACTCACTGCACACAACAAGTCACAGCTGATCTGGATGGGATTAGAACCAGAGACCAGGGATCTGACTTCTATTGCTCATCCCCCTTCATCCAGCTGTGCCCCCACCCCAGCTCCTTCTGCTTTCCCACTCTGCAATCCCCAATTTGGGCTCCCATACTCACTATTCTGGATTGATGGTTGACATGACGGTGTGGGGACGTCAGGGGTCCCAGTCAGAGTGAGGGGGCAGGGAATCCCCTGCTTCTTGTTGGATCCTGCAATGCCAGTCACAAGAGGTGTGCGGGAGCACTAAGAGGGATTTGCGGGTGCAGTCTCCCAGCACTCCTAGAGAGGCTCCCTCAACCCTGTACCCCAACCCTGGGGTGGGAGAATCCTTGCCCCCCTTTCCTCCCTTCAACAGCTGCACGACATGCAGCCTGCTCCCCCAGCACCTGTACTCCAGCCTCACAAACCTGCTTCCTCACCCACCTGCAGTTTGCCCCCCAAACTGTGCTCCATCCCAGCAAACCCTCCTGCAGACTGCCCCCTCCGCCAGCATCCCAGGCTCTTCCCATACAGACCTTCTCCCCTTATTGGCCCCAGTTCCTGTACCTCGGCCTCCAAGACCCCCCCCATTTCCCCTGCAGCTCTCCCCCTGCTGTATCCCAGCTCCCTCCACTGATACCTTCCCTTTGCCCTCCCCCAGGAGTCCCCTCACTCCTCTATCTCTCCCCCCCAAACCCAGGCGCCTTGAGTGGGGCACCAGCCCGCGCGGTCACATGGTGTCTCGCAGGCCCGCACTGCAGCACCCCAAGCCCGGGGGGCTCCTCAGAAACTCCCCCATGTGGCTAGGGAGAGGCAGGTGCTGAATACAAACAACATGTACCTGGGGGTGGGGCAGGGGATGCCAGGCCCCCCTTTTGGCACGATCACTCCCCCAAGCAGGTGCAGCGCCAAGCTTCTGCCAAAAGTGGGTGAACCCCCTGTTTCCGGCGCTGCGCCCCTTCCGGAGCGCTGTAAATAAAGATCCCCTTCAATCCTGCAAAGCCCAGCGATGCGTCATTGGCTGGCTGCCGGGGCTAGACGTCACCTCGGGAGGGAGGGGATTGGTTGAGCCCCTAACCCAAATCTGGGGCGGGGGACAACAGAGTCTTGTGGCACTTTTAAAGACTAAGATGGGGCCAGCCAACCGGATCAGAGGAGGCACCAGCAGGAATGAGATTAGGAAATTAGTGAAAGGGGAAGGAACCATGGTGATCACCTAATGCCCCCCCCCCCATCTCAGGCCTCAGTGCTCCCCGAGTTAATTCCTGCTTGAATGAGGGAAGGTCTTCACACAATAGAATAAAACGTATCTTCTCCCCCACTGCGAGCCGGCCAGGATCCTGGAAAGTTCCCACGCTAGATCCCACTGGTTATGTTATTATTTATTGGGGTTTATGGGGAATATTTTTTTCTTGCTATTAGGCACATTATGGTAACACCTAGGTGCCCCAGTCATGGAGCAGGACACCAGGGACCCTGCTGTGTCTTTGTATTGCTTTTATGGGTAGTGCCTAGGCACCCCAGCGATGGAGCAGACCCTGTTGTGCCAGGCGCTGTACAGACCAAAAAGGTAGCTACTGTCCCAAAGAGCTTCCAATCTAATGCTAAGACAAGAGATGACAGCTGGTGACAGCTGGGCTGAGGGGCACAAGGGCACACTTGGTCAGCGTGCGAGGCTGTGCACTCAGCTCTCTAGCTGCCGACCGCAGGCGAGTGTTTTCCAGACATTACAGGGAAGTTCCAAGCAGGGCCAATTCGACCACCTACATGGCAGGCCTGGGGCTGTGCCCCTTTGCCCCCAGCAATCAGGAAATGATGCCATTCACTCCTCCGCCATCCTCACAAACCCAGGGGGAGGCTGGCATGAGGGAACGGGGCCTGTATCCCAGGCGCAGAGGCTGGTAAAGGAAAGGCAGTGCTGGAGGAAACACCAGCCATTACTGGTGCAGATAGAGCAGTGAGGCCAGTGCTTTTTCTTCAGACCACTGTGCCCTTACTGGAGCCAGCTATAGAAAGGGACCCCCGAGCTGTAGGTTCTAGACCCAGCTTTACTACTGGGCTCCTGGCAAGTCATGCCGTTCCTGTGCTTCAGTTTCCCCACCTATAGAGGGATGCCAGTACCAATCTGTATCCTTTTTAAAGCACCTTGAGATCTGCCAGGGCTGATGATTATTAAGGATTGTACTTGGCAGGGGGGATTAGGTAACTGCTGGGGGTTTTATTGGGTGCAGCGGGGAGATGTCTCAGGAGATCAGCTGCACCTAAGGCAGACGGATGCTGTCCAGCAGAGATCTGGAGCTGGACACGGGCAGTCGCAGGGAAATCTGCGCTCAATAGCAGACCTCTGGGCAAGAATCCAGCCCTTGAAAATTTCCCGCAGGCCACCACCCACTCTGATCAGATGCTAATGTCATCACTATGGGATGAGCCCTTGCCCCAGCCCCCCATGACAGCTTTGTGGCTCTGCACATGTAATGAGCATGGCCAGTGTCAGCTAAGTAGGATTGGGTTTTCTTGTCATACAAAAGGCTCTTTGCCCACCCTGCTGGGTGTTAATTCAGCACAGTTCCCATGCCCTGAGTTGTGCTCAGCCCTTCGGTTTCAAAGCCAGCCCTAGACAAGGCAGCCAGCTTTAGGCCAGGCCCTCTTTGGATCAGGTACTCCTTTGCTTCTGAGGGAATGGGAGAGTAGCTCTCAGTGTGAGAGGGAGAGAGACTCAAGCCCACTTGATTATAGTTGGGTGCCTTAACCACTTAGCTACCCCATTGGGAAGAGGCCAAGGAGTAAACAGGACCATGGACCCGCGCCCCCATACATTTGGCTGGAGGACCTGTCTGACGGGCGGCACTGCCCCAGGGGACTCAAAGGGGGGCAAAGGGCACCTCGCTGGCCCTAAAACCAGATGGAATGGCTCTGAACACCTGAATGCAATTCCTTTCAAACCAAGGATGAAATTTTCCACCATTATTTTATTTTTTGCAAAGAGACAGAGCTGAATCCATGTGAAGGGAGAATCCAGGCGCAATGGCAGGAGATGCTGAGGGCAGTTCTCAGACACACTGAGATGGCAACACCTCCGAGCCCCTTCCCCCACCTTGCTTAGTGGGTGTCCCTGGCATAAGAGTCCTTCTTCCAGGTCGCAACCTGGGGGGTGGAGGGGGCAATTGGGGGCATGGCTGAAGTGCCCTGTGCTGTGGCTATTCTCTGGCCCCCCAGGGCCAAGGGGGGTAGAGGGTGAGTTAGAGCAGCCCTAAGGCTGCTCTAATGAACAACAGGAGCTGGGTAGGGCCCAGGGAGCTCAAAGCAGAGGAATGGGGGAGGGAGCTGTTCAGAGGTGATGAGTCTCTGCTCTGCAATGACCCTACCAAAGACTGCACTCGCCCTGCCATTATGGGTTACCTGCGTCCCCGGGAATCAGGAGCAATGCTGGGCAGTCGGCTTTCCAAGGGGCAGGCCCTTGATACCCGGAAAGGAGGACAGCTGCCACAGGCCGGTCACACAGCAGCATTCGCTATGCCAGCAATGAAATCTGATTGGATGCAGCCCTTTTGGCTCCCACAGGATCCATCCTGAGACAAGGGGCAGAGGTAAAATCTGATTGGATGAAGCTCTTCTGTGCCTGGAGCTTCGCTGAGGCAGGAAGGCGAAGCTGAAGTGTGATTGGATGCAGCCCTCCCTGGTGGGATCCATTTGATGATGAGAGGGCGGAGCTGAAACCTGATTGGGCACAACTCTTCCCCGCTTCCCTGAGTGGATCTCCCCAATGGTGAGTGGCTGGCAGAGAGGAACTCTCCAACGGGTCATTTCAGCATCCGTAGGCTCATCTTCTGCTCGATGTTTAGCTTCTCCACGGACTGTGGGGAGGCAAGGAGGTCAGACACATGGACAGCCCTGAGCTGCAACCTCCTTACAATGACAGCTGCCAGGGCACCTGGGGGTCTGGGCACAGGGTTAAGGTCCTGGTCTGGGACTCAGTAGATGTGGGGTTCAATTCACATCTCTTCTAAGACTCCTTGGACTGATCAGTTAGTCTCTCCTTGCCTCACTTTCCCTTCCCCTACAATAGGGATAACAGTCCTTCTTCGATCTCTGTAGACTGAGAACTCTTTGGGCAGACTGTCTTTTGCTCTGTGTCCGGGCAACCGTGGGGCCCCTGATCAATTGCAGCCCCAGACATTTTCATTAAGTCATTCTACAACCCTGCCCGCAGAGGCCTCTTCACTATACCTCACCACTCCCCTCTAGATCACCCCATGGCTCCACACCCTACCCCCCTAACACCCCTCCGACCATGGCAAACTCCTCGAAGGAGATGGCGCCGTCGCCGTCCCGATCAGCCTCCTGGATGGTGCGCTCCACAATGCAGGCCAGTTGCTCCTCTGTCACCTGGATGCCGACCATCAGCTGCAGTACCTGGAGGGGAGGAGACAGTGATGCCCCGCCCCTTGCACCAAGGGAGGGGAGGGGATTCTGTCTCTCGGGCCCTTAGGTGGAGGAGGGGGCAGCACTAGCTTCACATAACCACCTTGCACACTCACTTTAGCCTTGTGCACATGCTCACCCCAGCCCCTCCCCCTCTCTCGCACACTCCCAGCCTCTTATACACTCACACACATGCATTACCTGCAGCATCTCAGCCCGGGAGATCTTCCCATCACTGTCCTGGTCGTAGAGCTGGAAAGCAACTTTTCAGCCCAGATTGGTGTCAGCACTGGGAACAGAGCAGGGACATGACCCCCCACAATCAACCCCAACCTCCTCTGCATCCCTTAACAGCCCCACAGGTTCCCCTTCCATATGCCCCTGGGCACCTCCATTCCCCTCCATGCCCAGCGCCCTCCACATGCCCTCCCCCACCCCAAATGCCCTCCAGCCAGATGCTTGTGGCACCTTCCCTCCCACGTAGTCCCCATAAGGTCACAGTCATAGAATCATAGAATAATAGGGTTGGAAGGGACCTCACGAGGTCATCTAGTCCAACCCCCTGCTAAAAAGCAGGACCACTCCCCCTAAATCACCCCAGCCAGGGTTTTGTCTAACCGAGCAACTGATTCCTCGTCCCCCATTACCAAGGGGCCCCAGTGACTTGCCTCAGCAGTGGGGCATTGGGGGCAACCCTCTAGGGCCCCTCGTGCACCCTACCACCGGCCTCGCTACTCACATTGCAGCTTGCTAAGTCGGCTGTTAATGGGCTCGGGGTGACCAGCCTCCTTGGACCTTCCTTTCTCCACGGGCCGGAAATGGGCCAGGACCCGGATGAAGGATCGGAAATCGGTGAGCTCTTCTCTGGGAGAGAGAGAGAGATGGGAGACTTGACTAATGAAATACAGCCACACAGTCTGCCAGGTGAGCCACAGCTGTCTATAAAGGGACCCCTCACCCAGCGCTGAGATGCAGCTACCTCTGGGGAGGAGCGCAGGGGGAACCCTACAGCAGGAAGTGAAGGAGGTCCTCGTATGCCACCAACAGAGGCCACACTGGCCAGCGTCCTGCACCACTGGTGCTCTGTGGCCTATGAACTCTGGCTCCCCCCAGTGGTGGTAGACATGCCCTGCAGTCTGCACCCTCAACAGACAGGGCAACAGAAAGTCCCTTGGGACTGGGAGTCATGCTCACGGAGCAGACTTACCCCTCCTTGAAGAAGGCATTGATGATCCGGTCCCCCAGGGGGTTCACCGCCAGCTCCCCGATTCCCTGCAGGTCATATTTGCTATAGGGAGTGAGAAAGGGCAGGAGTCATGGCAGGGCCCAGCTGGTTTTGCTCTCAGCCCCAGGGGGCCTCACGCCAGGGTGCTGAGCCTCTGCTCCATGCTGGTCCCAAGATAGGTGGCAACCACCTCTGGGGTGGGGAATAGGCAGCTGTGTATGCAGGGATCTCTCACGCAGTGCTGAGACTGTAGCCACCTCTGGGGAGGAGTGGATAGCAGCTTATCCAGTGTTGAAATGCAGCCACCTCTGGGGTGGGGCATAGCAGCCATTGTGGAGGAGGGAAACCTGGGTCAGAGGGCTGTGCAATTAACTCCAGCTGGGCATTGGAAAGGTGGCAGCAGGGCATGGTCCAGAGTACGCCAGGGTCCCTGCTGGGTGCAGCCTAGAGGAGCCATGCCTTGAATGATGCCAGCTGGGCACAGTGGCTGAGTGCACCTGGACACCAGTGCCAAGTTTCCTGCCCCTGCCTGAGGATAGCAGACCCACGCACGTTCTCCTGTTCCCAAAGCAGACAGGCAGCCCCAGCCAGCAAGTCCAGCTGTGTGGCTTGACACAATGGAGATGGTCCTCTAGGATTAGAGTGGCAGGGCCTGATTCTGAGCGTGGTTACCCCCTTCCTAAGCCAGTCTCCTGACGTTACTCCAGAAGGACGCTGGAACCTGGCCCGCCCCTGGCAGCTCCTGCTAGCTGTCCAGCACATCATTGCTGCAGGTCTATGCCAGTGGAGAGAGGCCACCACATCAGAGCCACTGGCCTGGGCTAAAGCAGGGGTGGAGGGTAGGCAGCAAGAGAAGTAGTGTGCGCTAACAGCTCAGAGAGTGGTAAAGGGCTAGAACATCTCAGATCTAGTCTGGGTTCTGAGCTCAGGCCCCACCCTGTGCCTCAGTTTCCCCTCCCACCCTTTGGCTGTCTCCTTGGAGCGGGGGCCCCAACCTCAGCTGCACTCCCCTTCCCCGGCTAAGTGCCCCTGTAATGCCCATGATAATTGCTCCACCTAGAACCCTAGACCTGAACCTGTGTCTGGGCAGCCCCCCCCCCCCCCCCGAGCGATGGGGCCTGGGCTCACCTAAGAACTCTGGGAGCCATTGTAATACCCATAATAATAGTTCCACCTGGAACCCCAGACCAGACCCTGTGTCTTAGACAGTGCCCAGGGCAAAGGCGGCCTGATCTGTTCTACCCGATACAGGTTCTGTCACCTCGCCCAGTGCATTACACCCTATTAACACACTGACGACACCAACGGAGCTAATAACAAAGCAGCCAGGATTGCCCATGAGGATAGAAGCTGCTTTCCCCTACCTGAGGGAGCCCTTCTGCTCCTTGTCCAGGGCCTGGAACCGGTCATAGAGGCGGACAACGCTGGCCTGCGAAACTGGGCATGAGAGAGGGAGAGAGGATTAGCTGGGAACCAAGGTTCTCCCCATTTCAGGGGACAAGGCAGGCCTGGGTTGTGGTGGTTAAACCCATTCTCCCCCCCCCCCCCCGAATAACATTTAATGTGGAGATTTAATTGCCTGCTGGGGCCTCGGCTGCTCTGGGATCCTGGCATTACAGGTGATCAGGGAGGGGGAGACAGTTTCCACTGAAAGCTGCTGCCCTGTATATACAGGGCAGCGGGACTGGCTCTTTCCCAGGGGTTTTCATCTGGAGACTTCAAAGTGCTTTACAAAGGAAGGTTTGCGTCATTTTACAGATGGGGAAACTGAGGCACAAGGCAGGGTAAGTCTTTCGCCCAAGGTCATAAACAGCAAGTCAGTGGCAGAGCTGGGAAGGGGACCCAGGAGTTCTCCTGCCTCCCTGCTCTAACCACTAGATTCCCCTTCCAGGGCTGATTCCAGAACTCTAGCCACAGGTTTATTCTGCCTCAGTGTCCCCCCACCACTGTACCATTCAGGGGCCCCCACTCAATCCTTGGCCTTTTCACAGAGGTTGCCAATTAGTGGTGCCCACCCTGCTGAGACTCCACAGCTCAAGTCACTAGTGAAGCCACCAGCAGCAGCCAGTTTGGGTCAGCTCTTACTTTCTTCCAGCTGGAGCTGGATTTGAACTGGCGACTTAGAGGAGGTTCTCAGGTACAATCAGATAGACACAGAGTGCCAGGTCTGACTCCAAAAGCTACACTCAGGGCCCCTTGCTGGGACACCAATTC
This sequence comes from Pelusios castaneus, assembly GCA_007922175.1. NCBI lineage: Eukaryota > Metazoa > Chordata > Testudines > Pelomedusidae > Pelusios > Pelusios castaneus. The sequence goes on along the minus strand of ML685790.1, from coordinate 1,441 downwards.
AAAGCTTCACACCCATTAAGCCCCAGAGCCCCAGTCAGTGGCTCTGAAATGCAGCCAGGGGCAGAGCCTCTGTCACACTCAGACCCCCTGGGTGGGCCTAGCCTCCCTGAGAATCCTCCCCTGGAAGGGGGCCTCCCTGGCTGGTATGGAGCCCATGGGCAGGGATGGAACAGCAGCAGCTGAGGACCTTGGTGCCTGGCGCAGCTTGACACAGCTGGGCTGGGGCAGGATGGACCCCTACACACAAGGTCTGTAGAGATCAGAGGACTCCTGCTGCAGAGATGGCATCTCCCTGCCAGAGCCAGAGGGGTCTGTGCTCAGCCGAGCCATGAATAAAGTCCTTAAGTCCCCTGTGCTCACTCGGCTCTGGCATGATTAACCCTTCAGGGCTCAGCTTGTACCCTAGACCCGTCTGGCTTCTCCCCTGCAGGGCAGTCAGGGAAATCCACATGCAGTTTGGGGAGTGATCCTGCCTTCTTCGCCAGCGCCTCCCACCCAACCTGACACCAGAGTGCCTTGCAAATTAACCCTCCCACAAGAATACAGGTCGGATGGGGAAACTGAGGCACAGAAGGTTTGATTTTTGTTTTTTCCTGGTGACTTGCTGCGGGATTGTACAGCAAGTCAGTGCCAGAGCCTGGGAATCCAGACTCCTGCCTGACTCCACACCAGAGGCTGTGACAGACTCCCAGCCCCACCCCATTCTAGCTACCAGGTCCACTTCCCTTCCAGAGTGGGGCTAGAACCTGAGTCCTGCACCACAGCTGCACATCTAACCAGCAGGCTCCTCTGTCCTGTTAGAACTGGGGAGAGAACCCAGGAGTCCTGACTCAGCCCCACCCAGCCATAACCCACTAAACCCCACTCCCCTCCCCCAGCTCGAAATAGAACCCAGGAGTCCTAAGGGCATCGATGAAGCAGCAACCTCCAGCCCCTGCCAACTTTTGAACCCACCTCCCACCCCACCCCCACTTCCCTCTGCCACTCTTACAGCCCGTTTCCTGCATGATCTCCTCCAGTTGAGGGATAGCTGACGGGTGGGAGCTCTGAGAGCCCATCTCTCATGGCGTCAGGCCTCTCCAGTATGGCGATCCCCCACTGGAGGAGGTGCACGAAGCAGCTGGACTCTGGAGCCAACTTTTCTGAGCTCCCATATGGGATCTTGAGTGATTGGTGGGACGACCAATCATCCCAGGGAAAGGAGGGCCTTGGATGAGCTGGGCAAAGTGCCATTAAGGTGGATTTTACTTCTCTCCACCCAGGCAATAAAGACTGGAAAACAGGGAGCGGCTTGCTGGCTTGGTTTCAAAACCGCCAAGATTTTCTGGAGGGTGGGGGGTAGGTTGTCCCAGCACTTCCCATCGCCCAAGCTTTTATCCACTGATTGGTTCGCCCAGAGCAGCAGAGCAGGGCGCAGAAGCTGTTTCTGCGTATACAGGGA
>ML685789.1:25616123-25636679 GCA_007922175.1 Pelusios castaneus | reverse complement strand
TTATACAGGTCACACCCAAGGGCTGCACAGATGTGCATTCCGTCACACAGTGGCATATAGGTCCTTGGAAATGAGTCAGATAAAGATGGAGGGAGAAAAAAATTCTACCTTGTGGCAAGATGTTTTTCCCCCCAGGTTTCTGGGTGGTGGCTCAGGTTGGTGCTGTTTGTTGATTGAAAGAGGAACCTCTGGGTATCTGAGCCTGGCCCTTTTTGCTGTCAACATCACTTGTCAGAAGGCCAACAAAAACTGGCAGTGTGATACAGCAAGATGTGACCGACAGGCAGACGTTGACAGAGTAACTGTGCACAGCTGTAAAAATATACAGGGGTTACATATGACTAACAATGGACAAGGCTGGCAATTCCTTCCCCACCACCCAAATTCCAGGACTGGAGTCTTCCTCCTCATTGCCAGGAAGAAGATGGAGGCATAATTCTTCCACTCGCAGCCACATGCATGTGTGGCTTTCACTCTTGAAAATCACAAAAATCATGGGCTCATCACAGCTGGTTTTACCATATCTGCTTCCTGCTGCGTGAACTCACGGAGATGGGACGAGGGTTTGCACCAGTCGACAAGGTCAGCTCAAAGCTCTTCTTGCCTTATAAAGTAAGTTGCACTTCCAGTTAGTGTACATATAGCCACTCCCTGTCCCAGCCTTTTATAGATGCGATGGACTGCTAGCAAGCGTGGCACTAAGACAAGACTCTGGGAGAGCTTGGTGAGACTGGAGGCAGCATGAAAAGCCAAAGACGCACTTGGAGGTAAGGGGAGCCGGGGGGAAGAAGCGGCTATGGGGGGCTGAACAAGAAATAGTTTTGTAGTCCGTGCCAGTGAACATTTCGGCTTAGGATAAGCTTGTAAATGGATAATACGACTCTGAGCTTAGTCCTGGCTTGTTCCAGGGCCACAAATTAGTGGTCTTTCAGGGATATTTTACACTAAACCACAGTGTCATTTTGGAACGTCTCTTTGAAGCTGCTATTTCCTTCCACTCTGATCCAAATGAGCAAAATTTGTCCAAACTCTTCTTTAACATTTTAAGTATAAGAATATCAGACCCTGGTGCTATAGTTTTGGCAGAAAAGGCCCTTTTAGCATAAAACCCTGTTTTCAAGTGCTTCTGTAACCCATTGCTCAATGTTGTGTGGCTCCTCTGGTTCTGCTCCATCAGTGATTTGACTCTTCTATCGCTCCCAGCTAGAGGATCCTTAGTTCAGTCAGTAGGGGCTCATAGAGTCATAGACATACAGGGCTGGAAGGGATTTCAAGAGGCCATCTAATATATCCCTCTAGGCTGAGGTAATTGAAAATATACCTAGGCCATCCCTGCGGGTGTTTGACTTGTTCTTAAAAGCCTCCACAAGCTCACTAGGTAACCTGCTCCACTGCACAGCTTAACTCTCCTTGGAGTTAGAAAGCTTTTCCTAATAGGTAGCCTAAATCTCCCTTGCTGCACACGGAGCTGATTAACTTCCCTGTGAGGGGACCAAGGTGGCACAAGCGTACCACCCTCAGGGCTACAGTTACAAAAACAGGGCACAAACACCAGTCTGGTCATAGGTTCTAAACTTAGATTTCACCAACCAACTGCTCCCAGTGCAAAGTCCTCAGGTTCACTAGCAGCCTTACAGAGTCACAGACAGTCCCCTGGGACACACCCGTCGTCTTGTTGAGCTCACCTCCCAGACAAAGGCTCTCCTCTGGTGAGTGAATAAATCATTCTTTTGCTGCTCTAACCCAATCAGGTGTTGTCATCTCGCCGGATCCCGATACCTGCACAATACAGTTTGGTTAGCTCACAAATTACCCCAATGAAGAATTTCATCACATTTTTACGCTCCAATAGCTCAGGCTGCTTCTAGTAAAATAGAAATGGTTGAAACTCTTGAGCCTTTGAAGGTTTTGGTATAAGATAGAAAAATTCAAAGCAGCCTCCTAAGCAATGTTCCCTCTATGCTGATGATGCAGCTGAGCAAATTATGGTACTTGCTGAGTGGCAATTTATGAGGCATGGTGCCACATGGGCAACAGTTTTTTAGCACCGGAAGCATCAGCACGCCCAAGTACCTTAATTCAAAAGAAATGGATAGATGTCATTTTTGCATTATAACTTTAATAAAAATGGTAAACTGAAATACTGTAGTGTTATTAATTTACTAAACAAATGTGAGACAATGACATTTGCTGCCTATCTAGCCTCTACCATCACCTAAACCTCATAGTTTTTGTCGCCTGTATTTTGCCATGTGGTCATGATATCTTGTCTTATGAATGGGGATAAACTTAAAATTTTAAAATGTGGGGGTCGGGCTGGAGAGAAGGGGAGAGAGCCGCAGGGAAGGTCTGGCTGGGGAGGAGAAGAGCTGTGGGGGTTGGACTGCGTGGGAGTCTGAGATAGGTATGTGGGTGTGTGACAGTCGCTGTGTGGCCACGCACCCGCGCAGCTTAGAGGGACCATAGCTCCTGAGTTGTGGAGATCGAAATCTACACACTGCTTTGTAATCACAGGTGGTTTGATGCAGTCCGCATCAATATATTCCTAAGGTTACTCCTCTGACAAAGGCAGAGTTACACCAGGGATGCATGTCATCAAACACCTAGGAGAGGCCAGAAAGGAGGAGGCTGTAACAACCATTAAGGACTTCTCTCCACAGACATTTAGCTTGTGACAAACTGGGCTGTAAACCTAACCATCCCTGCCTTCCAAGCCCTAACCAGCCATGGGAACCCTGCTGACATGAACTAGCAGTTCCCAGGCCTAGAGCACTTTCATCAACGCTCTTTTCAAAGTGAGATAGATCCCCTGGTGGCCAGACTATGGGACTGGATGACAGGGGACAGATCACTTGAAATTCCCTCTGAATTGTCTGGTGCTGGGCACTGTCAGAAACAGGACACTGGGGTAACGGATCATGAGGCTGACCTGGTACGGCCATTCTTATGTTCTCAGATTGCACAATGTGGTGTCAGTGGGTCCCATGCAGTCGGTTGTGCCTGGCAGCCTGGAGTGGGGCAGCTTTTCACCCAGCTTGCAGCCAATGAAAAGTTTATGGAAACAAGCACTCAGTTACAAAGAGAGGCATGGAAATGTGGGGTGGGTGGAAAGGGGAGGCCAGGCTAGTTTACCTTGGACTCACTGGATCTCCGTTTCTCTTACAGGCGTGCCAGATTCAAGGGGCTTGTGACTCTTTGGCTGGTAGTCATTTTTCTAGCTGGGTTCTTCCGCACAAATATCAACATCACCTCGTAAGTCTATGTCCTTCAGTGAGAGCACGAGTCAAGAGAACTTGCCATTTGTCCCGGCTCCTGGGGCAGCCAGATGATCCATCAGATTTGTGGTTTTGGATTGCTAAATGTAGCCCTTAGCACAGAGATTTGGGCTAGGACTTTCAAGTCTGGGAGCTTGAACCTGGGGTCCTAAATCAATAGTTAGCCTGTAAATAAGTGATCTATTGATGTACAGAGTACCTAGCACCCAGAGTCACTGTGGCACTATTGATCCCAGAACAGGGGAGTGAGCAGAAGAAGCCAGAACCCCCTCCTCCCCAACCAGCTCAGTAACAAAAAGCTGTGATAGTGTGGAGCAGTCTGACATTTGGAGCCAATGAGGGCGGAAGAAAGGATCTGGCTCATTTGTGTTTTCTAGACCTACAGGCAAAGTTCAGAATCTGTAACTGGTATAGAGTGTCATAGTATCAGTGACTGCAAGGGAGCTGCACCAGTTTACACCAGTGGGGGATGTGACCCATTGATTTCAGTGAGGCTATGCTGATTTACGCCAGTTGGGGAATGGACCCATTAGCTTCAGTGAAGCAATGCTGATTTACACCAGGAATCTATACAAGGAAGGGTTATTCATGTTAAACTCTGGCACCTCTTTGCAAAAATCAAGTGAGGCGAGCAGGTAGGAAATGGCAGGTGAAAAGCAGCACTGTCAGGTGTAGGAAATGGTTGACAGCACCAGAGAAAACATTTCCCATGTGCTTTATGTCCCTACAGAGTGTGGGAGTTCTCCACCAAGCAGCTGAGACCCTGTCACCCCCAGACGAACGTGATGTTTCTCAAGACTCACAAAACGGCCAGCAGCACCATCATGAACATCCTGTTCCGGTTCTCAGAGAAGCACAATCTCACCTTAGCCCTTCCTGCTGGTCAGGGCTACCATCTGGGCTATCCACAACGCTTCATGGCCCATTTTGTAGAAGGATTTAAAACCATGGGACAGAGCTACAACATAATGTGCAACCACATGAGGTTTAACCTCCCAGAGGTGAGGTCGTGGGCAGTAGGAGTGGGGGAGTGTAAAATGACTATGGAGATGTTATTAGTAGGGATTCTAGTTTTCAATGATAAAAAAACCAAAATTCTCATATAAGAAACCCATAGAAATCTGTGTTTATCCAAGATTGAAATGAAACACTGACCTTTGGTTTCCCTGGCCCAAATACACATGGAGCAGTTGAACACAATGTTTTATTGAGATATTTACAATTTTTAAGCTGGTAGTGGGGGCACGCTGCCTGGGGCTGGCATTCGGAGCCCTGACAATTCTCTTGATTATCTGAATTTTTGATTATCTGATCTGTCCATGGTTCCAATCTGCTCAGCTAATCGGCCTTCCTGTAAATCTTTATTTATTCACCAATGTGAAAACTAAAGATTCTCTGTAAAAAGGGAAATTCCATGTTTTCCCTGGCAAACAGATTTCTAGGATCTCTGGTTCTTAGCTAGCAGTAACTATTGCCCTGCAGAATCCTTTTCCTTCATGAAGCACATTGCAGTGGGTGCAAAAAATGCTTTCTGAATTAGGAATTAGTATGTTGACCTTCAATCACAAAGCCCACTGGGACTGAGGCACGGCCACATAGCTGGTGATCCTGCTAATAATCTTAGGTCTGACAATTATTTATTAAAAAAAGAACTGGAGTTACCTTGTTTGAGTCGGGGGGGAGCCTTTGCTTTGGAACATAGAAAGTCGACTTCTAGGCCTGGATATGATCTCTTTGTCTTTTTCTCACTCCTTGAGAAAGTAACAGATTGAAATCCATTCCATGCTCCTAAATCCCAAGCACTAAGGCCATGTCTACAGTGGCAAGTTAGGCCGACTTAAGGAGGCTTAAGTCGACCTAACTTAGTCCCTGTCCACACCAGGCTTTCATTAGGTCAACAAGAAAATTCTTAAGTTGACCTAATGAAAGCTTAGTTCGACTTGGTAAAACCTGCCAGTTAGGTCGACCTAACCCTCCTTAGATCAACCTAATCCTCCTTTAGGTCGATCTAAGCACAGTGTAGATGCGTAAATCCACTTTATTAAGTCGACTTCAGGGCAATTAGGTCGACTTAACAAAGTGGACTAAGTCCACGTCCATGGACACCACTTTGTTAATTTGACTTAATAAGGTCGACTTTAAGTCAAAGTAGACCTAACTTTTTGTACATTTTTTGTAGTGTAGACGTAGCCTAAGGCACTTTGTGGAGGAAACAAGGAGTGATTTGGGAGGAGAAATCCGCCTATCCCTCAGGGCCAGGGTGAGGTGTTTGTTACACAGCCCTCTCCCCACAGCTGCTGCCAATGGTCTGGAATAACATCCCTAGACCCACTGTAGCACTTGGGTAAGTCACTGGTTCCACATAAACGTGGATCTTCACCCCCTCCACTAGCCCTACCCAATGTGTTTTTCAGCCTCCGCCAAATGTGGCTGGCCTTGATGGTGTTTAGGGGTTCACAGGTAACCCGGATACCATATCTCGGTGTGACTGTTCTGCCAGCAAACCCCTCATGCAGCCCTGCACAACATGCCAAACTAGTCACTCTGCCCTACTAGGAAGGAGGAAGCTCCCCTTCCACATGCTTCCTATAGTGGCCTTTCTTTTTAAGGGAGAACCTGCCCAGTTGCCCACCACCTGTCAGAGCAATGCTTGTACTTAGACTTTCCAACCTGACTATGTTGTTTTAACCTTGCTAACGATCTACAGTGTACTTGTTATTTTGGCCTATTTACCCTTAAAGTCAAACAGGAGCCTTTTCCATACCACAAAACACCTTCCATGCACACTCAAGAGATATCTTAATGGCCACTCTGCTGTCTCCTTATAAACAGGTCCAAAAACTTATGCCGAACACCACCACCTACTTTTCCATCCTGAGAAACCCAATTTCACTGATGGAATCCTCTTATGCCTATAATAAACATTTTACACCAGCATTTAAAAAGTCAAAGGATGTGAATGAGTTTCTGGCATCTCCATGGACATATTACAATCTGAGTGAACACATAAATAATGTTCATGCCAGGAACTACATGTGGTTTGACTTTGGCTATGACAACAATGCAGTGGACACTGAGGACTATTTCCAGAGTGTCATAGCAGAGATCGAGCAAGCTTTTCATCTGATACTGTTAACCGATTACTTTGATGAGTCCATGGTCCTTCTGAAGAACACGTTGTGCTGGGATCTGGATGACGTGGTTTACTTCAAGCTGAACTCCAGAAGCGAGGACAGCATCCAGGAGATGACCCCTGAAAGCAAGGAGAAGGTGAAAGAATGGTGCTCGTTGGACTGGAAACTCTACCAACACTTCAACAGAACTTTCTGGAGGAGAATTGAGGAAACAATAGGACTAGAAAAATTGGCTCAGGAAGTGAATCTGCTGAGAATGAGACAAGAAGAACTCATGGAGCTGTGTCTCTTGGATCCAAAGCCTGTAGATAAGAGTCGGATCAAAGACAGAAAACTTCAGCCCTTCCAGTCAGGGCGTGCAAATATTCTGGGCTATAATCTCAGACAAGACATGGACAACGCGACTCTGAGAGCTTGCCTGAGCTTGGTCACACCTGAGCTTCAGTATGTGTCCTATCTGTATGCTCATCAATTCCCAGACAAGGAGAGGAAGCACACAGCCTTTCCCTTGTGGCGGAGGTGACAGGTTGGATGGATCATTAATATCACCCACAGGATCAAGAATGCTTTTAACAGATTTCTATCACTTGGTTCATGCAGGGCCAGATTAATGCAGGGGCTAAAGGGGCTTAAGCCCTGGGCCCAGGCCTAAAGGGGTGGGGCAGGCTCCAGCTCCTACCTGATCCATTCCACCCATTGTCCATCGCCCCGCTCACTGCCCGCAGGGCTTGGGGAAGCACTGGGATGGTTCCTGCTCTGCCAGAGATTGGGGGCAGAGCCCTAGGGCCAGAGGCTGGGATCTGTGCTCCCACCCTACCATCAGGCCCCATCGGTCTGGGGGACTGCACTGGAGGCCATGATGAATCCAGCTGGCCCCACCCCCAGGGCAGACCGGCCTGGGTGGGGGTGAGAGTGGCCCCAGAGCCGCACCCCCACAGTGACAGACCACCTGCAGGGCACCATGAGAGTTTAAATCACAGCAGCAGGTTCAGTAAAAATGCTTGTGTTCATCTTGCTGTAAAAGGAAAATGCTGTGGAGAAGTGACCCCATTGATTAATTTGGTTACAAAACCTGCTGGCAGCCAACCCATCTTGGGCTCTGCGCATGCTGGATCCACAGGATACCAAGCACAGGTGTAGTCCAGCTCTGGCAGAGGGTCAGTTTCAGGAAGGGAAACTGGGGATTCAGCAGGTTACACTCATCCCCCTATCAACTCAAAGCTGACTCAGTGCCCCACTGTGCGGTGACGGAGCGCTGCCCTGCTGGAGGAGCTGAGGCAGCTCCTTGGTTGGTTTCACTTGTCAAAGCTCCAGTGAGTTCAATGGATCAGTGACATTAACACCACCTGGGAATCTGCCTCCCCCCTCGCCCCCCTGTCTTTGGTATGAAATGGAGTCATTAAAACAAAACTCTCTCCAGCTTCTTCTGCAGGAGAGAGGGTGTGGCTCTGCTCTTCTGGTCAGTTTTCCATGTGGGGCATGTCAGGCCCTTAGTTTCCCTTTGCCTTTCACCTAGATGAATTATTGTCCTTTGCTTTCTGGTCTGAACCTTCTATAGTTTGCGCCTTTCTACCCATGAGGTGGCTGCCTTTCAGTATGGAAGAAACCATGATTTTGGGTAGCTTGGAACGGTTGTTCTGGGATGGTTCAAGGGAAGGTCTATAGATGACATGTAAAGTGTTATTTACTATGTTAATAGTTAACAATACAGATTGTGTATTGCTCTTTGCACAAAGGGATTAAGATCTGCAGATTGGGATAGCTTTCAAATCTGCAGGCAAATTCAGATTGAGAGTTGGTCACGTTCCCTTCGTCTGAGGCCTTAGTGTGCACGCAAACTTTTTGTGACAGGATAGGTTGTTCAAGTATTACAACTCACTCAGTGCAATGGCATTTTTATAGTGCTTACAGTGGTAAATAAGACAGAAAGTCCCTCCTTTATCTGTCCCACGTCAACTGCAGTGATGTTAAAAGTCAGCCAAGGGAACCAAGGCTCTTCCATGGTGCTAGGGCTTTATCCTCTCAAGGGGGAAGGGTGCCTAAACAAATACCCGGTCCTTTTAAATGCAGATGTTCGGAAGCTCCCAAAGCCCCTAGGCAAAGAACACCACTAACAATGATTTTTGTCTATTTACCATGCATGTGACATTTATTAAGGCACTATGATTAGAATCACACAGGTTAAGGCAGTGATTAGCAGTACAATAAACATCCAATATCCACAAACTCTCTAAACCGCTATGCTGCTTATTGCATGAATACAGATTCAGGGTTTTGCATCAGTATGGCTTTAAACACATGTCATAGAGAGTAACAGAGCCCAATATACACATAATCCAGTGCAATCAAGAACACAAGCCCATATGTAAAACACAATCACACAGGACTCTTTGTGCTGTTGTATAGGGGTCCCATTCACACCTGCTGGGTCACGGGGTTCACCTGCATACCGGGGTACACAGGATTTAGTCCCAGACCTGGTGAGCAGTTATCCCCCATTCACACTTTCCTCCCCCCTGCAGCAGAGTTAGATCAGCACGGACACCAAGCACAAAGGTTGCCCGTTTATGCACTCACACAAGAAGGGGATCAGTTAGACATGAGGTTCACTTGTCCACCCTTGCTTTCAAAGCCTTTTGGGGGGCTTTGGTGTGGCTGTGGGCAAGATATAGTCTCAGTCCTGGTAACTGGCTTATAATTTCATCACACACACTCTCCAACACAACATTATAATTGATAGAATAAGAGCATCTATAAGCGCGCACACACAGAAGCAGAAATGCTAGCACAATTATACCCAAAGCAAAATGCTATACCTTCCCCAGTTTCTACATCAACTCCAAACCCAAGGCTGATGCAGTTTTTGTTCCTTTACTTAAGAGTCTCAGCATAAAGCTGGGAAAACCTTTAAAACTTTGTGTTTTAAGAGCCAGGCACTACTCTGGGCTCTTGTCCCTTTAATTTACCTGTCTTTTGGTTATAAGATCGCTGGTCTGATCTTCCCATCAGCTGGCCAGGCCTTCGAGGTTCCTTTTCACCCGGCCCATTCACGTCCTGCTGGGCCCGGTGGGGAGTACTCATGGGGGTGATCAGTCCCCATAGTCTCTCTGCCTCAGAATAAACTGAGACAGAATATGACAGAATAGCTCCGAATTCCCTCCCCCAACAAACCTCCTTTTATGGCCCAAAAGATCGCAGTGACGTGGTGTGTTTTTCACTTTTGGGGTCCAGCTGTTTTTTTCTGATTATTTGGAGATGGTCAGAGGACCTCTCTGACCCCCCCCCCCCTGCGGTTATCTAGCCAGAGGGCTGGGGGTCTGTTAACCTCCCCCTCCTCTCTGTGTGGTTATCTAGCCAGAGGGCTGGGGGTCTGTTATCCTCCCCCTCCACTCTGTAGCTAGTTTACCACACCTCTGTACTGGTCAGTTGGCCTTATCTAATGTAACAGCTTTTTGGCCTTTCCCATCTTTATGCTTTTGACTCTTTTGTTTCTCTCTCTCTCAAACTGCTGATTGTGTGGCCTAGGCTTTTGGACACCGTTAGCCTGAATGTTATACATTACACCTGAACATCACCTGACACATGGAAGGCCGTATGTCCTCATCCGCTCAGCAGCACTGCAGTAGGTATAATGGAGAGGATTAATAACTGCAGTGCAGTGGGCAAGGACTGTGTTTGCTGGTGTAGCTATACTGCCATAGCAATGCTGGTAACCCTTTCAGCACAGCTGGATTTATACTGGTGTCAATGGACTTTAGCTAATACAGGACATGCTGGACACCCAGGTGAAATAAGCTATTCCACCCACACAGCTCTTGTGCTGATATAATTGGTCTGACCTAGGGCTTGTGCTGGTGTAGTGGTACCCAGGAAATCACACCCCGCATTGAGATTGTTATATTGACAAATGGAGACCATTTTCTGGTGTAGATCTGGCCAAAAGCTAGACCTGCTATTGCTGCACTGGTTAATTGGGCATAAAGAGAGATCATAGAGGTGGTGGAAAGGAGGCTCGTCTGGGGCAGGGAAAGGGGTGTATGCAGAGTTTTACAAGTGAAATAACCCACCCATGCTCATCTCCTTTACAATTCATCTTGGGGCAGGTTGGGGAGTCCAAGTAGCAACAGCAACACACTTCAGATACTTGTCTGGAACTCAGTCCTTTGGCAGTGAGGTGGTATGCCTGGGCTATTAGCAATTGGGGAGTCAGCAGTCAGTAGAAATGTTACAACATCCAAAAGCAAAGAAAATCTCACTCCCCCACTGTCCACACCCCTGTATCTATCAAGGTCAGGTATTCCCTGTCAGCCGCTCTTAACTTACACACACAGGGACATGGCATAGGTTGAGTATTGTATCGAAGCAATGGGGTCAGCACAGAACAAGCACCACACATCACCCTGGATAGGGCCTCCAGGGGCCAAAATGGAGCTCGCTCCATCCTAGGGGCTCAATGGAGGCTGCAGGCCTTGTTATCTGTCCTCCAGGGGGAAGAACACAGAGGCTCTTCCTTTACTTCCAAAGGATACACTCAGGCTGTCTTTTGTCAGACAACGACTTTGGCTTCCCCATCTGTGATGGGATGGGTTTCTTGCCTTCATCTTAAGTCCCTTTGGAGGGGAGCTCCAAGCAATTAATAATAAAATGACAGAAGATAAAGATTGGAAGGGATCTCAGGAGGACATCTAGTCCAACCCCCTGCTCAAAGCAGAACCAACCCCAACTAAATCATCCCAGCCAGGGCTTTGTCAAGCTGGGCCTTAAAAACCTCTAAAACTGGGGATTCCACCACCTCCCTGGGAGCCCATTCCAGTACGTCATCACCCTCCTACTGTGACGTTCCCCTCCTGCAATCTGGTCTGGTGTGCTGCTGTGTGCCCCAATGGCCCACTTCTGGACCCCGATGGCGGTTTATACCTTTTATTTGATAGTGGTCACTTCTGACTCATTTATATTATGATTCTGCCTTGATTGGCCACTTTCTCACTTGACGTACTCTGATCAATAAACTAGTATTTGTTTTATCTAAAGCTGTGTGGTCTTTAGAGGGTGTGGATGTGGGTCGCTGGTCACAATCCACTTCTTTGTTAAGTGGTTAGATTTGAGACTAAGATGATTGGGAGTGGGTCCCAATCCCTGTAAGACAATGGCTCCCAGTGTGGTATCTGGGGCTGGGTGTTCTCGCTTGGAGATGGGTGCCTGTGTGGCTAGTGGATTTACACCCACTGCCTGGGACCAATTACACGCTGGTGGCTGGTGTGGACTGACTCAGGAGTGAGTGGTTACCCAGGTGGGTGGGGTGAATCGGGGTTTGGGAGTAGGGGTCATAGTGGCACACCAGACTGGATTTGAGGAGCAGCTTGTCACAAGCACTGCTCCCCAGCTCCCTGCAGCAGCACTAGCTGCGGCCCTGCCTCGGTGCGTCTACATTTACAAATTAAGTTGACTTAAGGAGGCTTAAGTCAACTTAAAATACTCCGCATCTACACTGGGTTTTCCTTAAGTCAACTTAAGTTGCTCCTTAAGTCGAATTAAGGAAAAGTTAGTTAGAATTAATAACACCTCATTTTAATTTGAAGTAGTGCTTAAGTCGACTTTATTAAGTAGACTTAAGCCAGTGGAGACGTGGAGTAGTGCCTAGTTGGACCTTTTAAAGTTGACTTAAAACGTTAAGTCGACTTAATAAGGCCAAAAAGGGACCACAACTACACTTGAAAAGTTAAGTCGACTTTTGTTAAGTTGACTTAATAAGGTCCACTTTAAGTCAACTTAAAATCGACCTTATTAAGTCGACTTCATAAAGTTGACTTAACTTTTCAAGTGTAGACATAGCCTAAGGGAGCAGGAAAGAATGCACTGGTGCATTGAGGACTGGAGCGTGTGTGTGTTAGACACTCAGGTTATTCAGAGTTTATGACTGATCTCTCAATTCAGGGCTGATCGGAAAAATCAAAAAGCCAATTCCCCTGAATGGAAACAACTTTTTTCAATTTTTTTTAGTCAAATAAAAAAATGAAACAAAATGTAGTAGTATTGACTGGAGTGTTCTGATTTGCCACAAAGCAAAATTTTTAAAGTAGTTTTGAGTCAATCAAAGCATTTCGGTTTTCCCCTTCTGAGTTGTCCTATTGATTCAACTGCTTCCGGTTATTTTCATCTCTTAAATGTATGTTTGTGAGTGTGTTGTGTGTGTGCACATTCTTTTTGTTTGTTTTAAACTGGCCAAATTTAAAATCAAAAGGCCCTTTTGACTCTGTGAGAACTGTTTTTTCCAAACACAGCTAAGGTCAAATTTGACCAAGTTGGGTGGATATTTTCAGACCCAGAAAAATTCATTCTTGGGAGGGTCAGGGGCTGGAGGGGAAACCAATCTGTTGAAAACAAAAATTTGCCCAACTCTCTGGTTATCAGAATCTCCATGCTTCACCACAGAAAGATGTACTGTTGTTTATTCTCCCCGCCGGGGAGGACAAGCCTTGTTGCCCTGTGATGGGAGAATGGTCCAGTGGTTAGGGCCGTAGCCTGGAGCTTGGGGCTTGTCTATGCAGTGCTTTAGTTTGTGCAAGAGGGGTGTAAATTTAGTCTGCACTAGTGTGTCTCACTCTAACAAGCTCGTGTGGCCCCTGCTGTCACTCACCAAAAGGTGCCTAGGATACATTAACATCACACTGTTTGGTGTGGGCCATGGGTGCATGGAAAGGGAACGCACTGACTCCAAGTCTGGTTTGAAGCCATGGAAGATGTTTTGACAGTTTCCTCACTTCTAGGACATTGAGATTTCTTTAAGATGCCAGTTCACTCTTTTGAGCAGGGCAGGGGGCTCATGGAAAGGGTGGCTAGTCGCAGAGAAATGCATACATGGTATTTGTCAGTCATTGCTTCATATTTAATGGCAATGATGTTTGAGCAGAAATTATCCTCTGGACTCCTTATTAGCTCCCTAACCTGTGCTACGGAGGTCAGGGGAACCTTGGCTTCCCAAGGAGCTGGCTGCAGAAGTGCCCGGTTCACAGAGTGGTGGGGAAGAGGACAGGCCTGCAGCCCCAAGGCCCCCGACCTCACACAGCCACACCTCTTGGACCAGTGGCATGTGGCATTCACAGTTGGTGCTGTGGAGTGTAGGCTTCATTGCTGCAGTCCTCTGTTTAAACAGGAGGCCGCATCATTTGGCACAACCTTTTTGAGAAAAACGCTGTCTTGCTCATGGCGTGGAGGGAGCACCATTCACAGCCTCCTGAATTCTGGAGTCAGGGACTGACATTTATCTCTTCTCCATTCCCCTCCCTCTCTAGACAGGCAAGGCAGCTATCTGTTGTCTCTCTATGCTCCTCCACAGCCTTCTGCCCCTAGCCTGCATCTAACACTCCCTGGGTATTTCCTTCCCTTTCTCCCAGTCTGCCTCCTGCTCCCTCTACATCACCAGACTCCTTACAATTGCTCATCCAGCTCCCCATTACATTCTCCTTTCCCATTCCAAATTATACCACATCCTAGCCTGCCCTCACAGGGCCACCAGGAAGCCAGTGGGAGCTGGAGTGTGGCGTTCCTCTCCTGCAATCTGGACTGGTGTGCATCTGTGGCACCCACAACTCTCCACTCCTGGGACCCAACTTACCCAGAAGATAAGAAGAGCCATTTTTTAAAATTCCTTAAATAACCATGTTTTGAGAACTGCAATGGGTGTAGCCTCCTGGTGGGAGGTGGAGGGAACTGGGTCAAGGAGCCTGCCGCAGGGTCCCCTGGTACGGGAGAGCCCAGAAACAGGGTTCCCTGGTGGCAGGGGGGAACCTGGATCCTGGAGCTGCAAGGGGGCAGCCAAAGAGCCGCACGCGGTTCCGGAGCCGCCGGTTGCAGACCCCTGGGTCACTAGCCCAACACAGTGTCCTGTTTTCCTTATGAGAAATATGGTCATCCTACAGAAGGGGAGCTGGATCTGGGGAAAAAGGGTCCTGACACTTGAGGGCATGTGGGCACCATCAAAGCAGAGTCTGACCCATGGTGTCCCCCACAGAACAACAAGGCCCTGAGTGGGGGCTGGGCCAGGTCAGGAGCAGACTGTGAGCTTCCCTTCCACCCCAGAGATGCTGTGTGGTGTCCTGTGCCCAAAGGTTGGGGGGAGGGGACCTTGTTTTCTTTGATCTTTCCCATTTTTTCCCTCATTTTCTTACTGTTTCTGTTTTATAAATTGCATTTGGTGTGAATGCAGGGCTGGCCCAGTGCTGTGGTGCCCCCTTCCAGCCCCTCCCCTGCCGGCTTTCCCTCCGGTATGGAGGGAGTGCCCAGGAGTGGGGACAGCCACGTCCCTGCCCTAAGTGATCATGACAAGACTGGGGTTGAGCTCCCCAGGGATTCTGGGGCCAACCTTGTTGAGGTTATAGGGAACCCACCAGATGGAAGAGTGGTAAAGGGAGAGGGAGCAAGGACTCAGGTCCTTTCATATCTGAGTGCGGCAGGATAGTGCAAAAGCCAGGAAAGTTCCTCACTGTTCCCTCACTTACACTGATAAAGAGCTGTCTGTAGCGGAGGGGCCAGTGGCATATAGGTCCTTCCCAGCAGAGATTCACTCCTTGGAGATGAGTCTGATAAAGAGGGAGGGAGAAAACATTTCTATCTTGTGGCAAGATGTTTTTTCCCAGGTTTCTGGGTAGCGGCTCATGCTGGTGCTGTTTGTTGATTTAAAGAGGAACCCCTGGGTATCTGAGCCTGGCAGAAGGGTTACACTACTGTGTGAGACCAACAAAAACTGTCAGTGTGATACAATACACTGTGCCCCACAGTCAGACATCGAGAGCGTAGCTGTGTACAGCTACAAAAATATATAGGGATAATATATGACCAACAATGAAAAAGGATGACAATTCCTTCTCCTTCCACCCCAAATGCCAGGACTGGAAACTTCCTTCTCACTGCCAGGAAGAAGATGGAGGCATATATTTCCCACTCACAGCCACATATGTGTGTGGCTTCCTCCTGAGATTACAAAAATCATTGCTCCTCATGGATGGTTTTTCCATATCTGCTTCTTGGTGCATGAACTCACAGAGATTGGAAGAGAGTTTGTACCAGTCTCTTGTTTATCAGTGGTGCCATTTCAAAGCTCTTCTTGTCTTATAAAATGAGATAAACTTTTACACTTTGGACTCCCTTTGCCCCTGCCTGTCCCAGCCTTTCATAGATGTGATGGACTGCTAATAATAGTGGCACTAACACCAGACACTCGGAGAGCTAGAATGAGACAGGCGTGCACTTGAGTGGTTTGCAAAAACGGCTAATTGAACTCACTGTGGTGAGACTGGAGCAGTATGAAAAGGACTCAGTCGGAGGTAAGTAGACAGCCAGGGGAAAGAAGCAGATGTGGAGGTCTTGAGCAAGAAGCAGTTTTGTAGGCAAAGCTTAGGATAAGTTGTGTAAATGGGTAATACGTCTCTGAGCTCAGCCATAGCTTGTTCCAGGGCCACAGAATAACTTTGAGCTGGCTGTTCCTAGCTGGGATCCTGGTGTGGGTGCACAGTTGGAAAAGCGGCCTTTCAGGGATATTTTACACTAAACCACAGTGTCATTTTGGAACATCTCTTTGAAGCTGCTGTTTCCGTTCACTTTGGGCCAAATGGTGAAAAATTTGTCCAAACTCTTCTTTAACATTTTAAATATAAGAATATCAGACCCTGGTGCTATGGTTTTGGGAAAGAAGTCCCTTTTAGCATAAAGCCCTGTTTTCAATGGTTTTGTAACCCATTCCTCAATGTTGTGTGGCCCTCTGCAACTGATCCACCAGTGATTTGACTCTTCTGCAGCTCCCAGCTGGAAGATCCTTTAGTTCAGTCAGTAGGGGCTCATAGAATCATAAACATATAGGGTTGGAAGGGATTTCAAGAGGCCATCTAGTCCATCCCTCTGTGTTAAGGTAATCTAAGATATACCTAGACCATCCCTGTAGGTGTTTGTCTAACCTGTTCTTAAAAGCCTCCACAATCTCACTAGGTAACCTGCTCTACAGGTTAACTCTCCTTAGAGTTAAATTCCAAAGGGGTAGCCGTGTTAGTCTATTGTAGAAAGACAACAGAGTCCTGTGGCACTTTTAAAGACTAACAGATTTATTTATTGCATGAGCTTTCGTGGGAGAAAATCCCACTTCGTCAGACGCTTTGAAAATAGAAAGTTACAGAGTGGTAGGTAACTTTCCTATCTTCAAAGCGTCTGATGAAGTGGGATTTTCTCCCACGAAAGCTCATGCAATAAATAAATCTGTTAGTCTTTAAAAGTGCCACAGGACTCTGTTGTCTCTCCTTAGAGTTAGAAAGCTTTTACTAATAGGTAGCCTAAATCTCCCTTCCTGCCCACAGAGCTGATAACTTCATTGTGTGGGTGGCAGAAGTGTGTGTGTACCACCCTCAGGGCTAGAGTTACAATAACAGGGCACAAACCCCAGCTTGGTTGTGGGTTCTAAACTTAGATTTTGCTGATCAACTGCACCAAGTGCAAAGTCCTCAGGCTCACTAGCAGCCTTACAGAGTCACAGACAGTCCCCTGGGACACACCGGTCTGTCTTGTCTCCCAGATGAGTGTTTCCCTTTGAGAGATGGCCCTTAAGACCAAGAGTTACAGCACTATTTGGATGAGCTTTTGTGGGAGAAAATCCCACTTCATCAGACCTTTGAAGATGGAAAACTTACAGAATGGGAGGAAATTAAATGCAGGGGAGTGTATGACAGGATCAGGTAAGGCTGTAACAGCAAATCAAAATAGATGTTAGGATTCAAACACTGGGGAAAAGCACATAGAGGAAGGTGAGGTCAAATCACCTGTTGTAATGAGAGAAAAATCTGTAATCCCTGTTTAACCCCAAGGCAACTGAGTCGAATTTGCATATAAATTTGAGTTCTGCAGTTTCTCTTTGAAGCTGTGATTTATTATTCATCTGTTTCAGCACATCTATTAGCAAGTCGTCAATGGAGTGAGCAGAGAGATTGAAGTGTTCCCCTATAGGTTTTTTAGTGTTGCAATTTCTGATGTCAGATTTGTGTCCATTTATTCTTTTGCACAGAGACTGTCCTGTTTGTCCAATATATAAGGCAGAGGGGCATTTCTGGCACATGATGACATAAATCACATTGGTGGATGAGCAGGTGAATGAGCCCTTGATGGAGTAGGTGGCTTGATTTGGTCCTGTGATGATGTCTTCAGTGTAGATTTGAGGGCAAAGTTGACAGTGTGGTCTGTTGCAGGGATGTGTTCCTGCTTTAATGTTTCTGTTGTTTGATCTGTAGTTGCTGGTGAGTATCCGTTTAAAGTTGGGGGGCTGTCTGTAAGCAAGGAGAGGTCTGGCTGTAGATCTTTGATGATATGTTGAAGAGGTCTGACTTGGGGGTTGTAGGTGGCAACCAATGGTGTTCTGTTGTTTTTTTACTTGAGCTTCTCCTGTAGTAGTTGACTTCTGGGTACCCATCTGGCTCTGTCAATCTGTTTCTTCACTTCTGCAGGTGGGTACTCTAGTTTTAAGAATGCTTGATAGAGATCCTTGTCATTACGGCGCGTTATGGGCTGTGTGGTTCAGGCCCGTCAGGCGAGAGATGTTCTTATCAGTCCTTATCAGTGTTGTTTTGTCTCCGTCACTGATATCAGCTTGGCTGTGTGAGTGAATGCATGCCTGAAGCTCTGAAGGTGTGCTCCCTAAGGACTATCCCTGGCTCAGAAGCAGGGACTGAATTAGCCTGATGACCCTAAGCTGAGGTGCTCCTTTGGTGGACACTCTGAGTTACCTTGGCTCAAATCTTTCGTGAGAACTCGGTTATCTCAGTGATTTGGAGCCCAGGCGAACCCTGTGTGCAAGAGGTAAACTGAGGCAGCACTCACGATTGAAGAAACCAACAGGACCATGGATCTTTGTAGAAATGAAGGTGCCAGGCTAGGCTTTATTGCAACGTAACACAATGGCAAGCGATCTATCTCAACAGATCTGCTGGCAGCATACGTACTCTCAATGCAACGGAACAGCTCAGTTGATGGTAGGACTCTCCATCACCTCCTTCGGCTGCACAGGGTCTGAGCTCCAGGGCTCCTACTTTTATAGCCTCATCTGACCTTACATTGATTGGTCCATATTCTAACTGATTCACACATTGATTGGTCCACACATTACTGGGCATCTCCATCCATCAAGGTGTCATGGCTTGGCCGAACCTTACCTTTGCATGGGCCAAACTATGCAAAACATCTTTTCTTATCTTTTTGGTGTTAGACCGACCCAACACCACCTTCCTCAAGGTACATTCTGATTCTTATACTTATTATTACAAATTCAGCTTGTTTCTTGCCAATTTTAGTAAAGTCAGACTTTCACAACCTGTATCTTGTCAATACCTTCAGTTCAGATCTGTAGTACATTCTTTGGAAGGTACGTTACGGTACACTGTTTTGGATTACTTTGTTAGGCCCTGGGCCGGCATCTAAATGCTTCTACTTGTCTTTCTATTTTAACCTTTTACTTTCTCCTACAATCCTGAAGGTGTCTGTCTCTGCCTAAAGGATCAGAGCAAATGCGGTTATATCTTATGGCTTGACTGTAGACAATGGATCGTGTGGTGTGTCTTGATGAAAGCTCGAGGGATGTAGGTAACTATAGTGATCAGTAGGTTTGCGGTGTAGGGAGGTCTTTTTGTGCCCATCACTAATTTGCACAGTAGTGTCCAGAAAGTGGATTTCCTGTGTGGAGTTTTCCAGGCTAAGTTTGATTGTGGAGTGGAAATTGTTGAACTCTCTATGGAAATCTTCAAGGGCATCCTTACCGGGGATCCAAATGATGAAGATGTCATCAATAAAGCGTAAGTAAAGTAGAGGTGCTTTGGGATGAGACGTGAGGAAGCGTTGTTCTAAGTCGGCCATAAAGATGTTGGCATATTGTGGGGCCATGCGGGTACCCATAGCCATGCTGCTGACTGTTCCCCAGTGTTTGAATCCTAACGTGTATTTTGATTTGCTGTTACAGCCTGACCTGATCCTATGTCATACACTCCCCTGCATTTAATTTCCTCCCATTCTGTAAGTTTCCCATCTTCAAAGCGTCTGACGAAGTGGGATTTTCTCCCACGAAAGCTCATGCATTAAATAAATCTGTTAGTCTTTAAAAGTGCCACAGGACTCTGTTGTTTTTCTGCAATAGACTAACACAGCTACCCCTTTGGAACAACACTATTCAGGTTACTCTCAATTCCGAAGGACCAATCCCTTACTGCAGCTCAACTGCGCTTTAGGTCTCCCAGCAAGACCACACTTGCAGCCACTCCTTTAATAAACTATATGAAGATTAATTAAAGCTCAGAAGTCTACATCACTATTGAACAGCCCCTTAGCAAGAGCCCCATGTGTCTGAGTCAGCTGGCATGGGCCACTCACAGGTGTCTAACTGCAGTGTAGACATGTCCCAGACTCTGAGCAGCATAGAGAGCTTTAGTTCTTTTTGTTGGGAGTTTTCCTCCCCATTGTGCCAGGCATGCTCAGCTGCAAACTCAGCTGATGGGAGGAGTCCATTCATGTGATTGATCTTCATGAGGAGGGGAGCAGAACAAGTCTTTAGTCCTTTTGCTGACAATTCCTCAGTCCGGATGGAGGGAGTCTCCAGTAGAAAGATTCACTCAGGGCCAGTCTGGATCACTGGATCTCCTCTTTTGCAGAGTGCATGGGGGGAGGAGAGATGGGGAGAGGAACAATTTCTGAAGAGCAGCTCTGCATGCTAATTAATATCTTCTCTGGTACTGGATTCATTTGGGCACAGAGGCTCACGCTTCAGTTACCAGTCCTCCAGGCTTAGCCCTGAGTCTCCCGGAGTTAAGGTTTAATCTTTAATGAAAGATTCTGACATGTGATGAGACCTCCAGGAATATGCCCCAACAAAATTGACCGCCTCCCTCATGCCCCACCTGTGCCAATATTACATTGCAGATCTTACAGGTGAGATTAGCACAGGTGGCACTCCACAAGCACTCGATGGAGTCCAGAATGAAACAGTTTATTATCATTCTAATTCCTGCTCTATCAATACTGAGGTTGCAGTGGAGGTCAAGGATAATCTAGGCATGGCTGAACATCTAAATAAGTACTTTGCCTCTGTTTTTAATGAGAGTGATGATAAGCTTGTGGACAGAGGTAGG
>ML685789.1:25589376-25616113 GCA_007922175.1 Pelusios castaneus | reverse complement strand
TCCCATCATGCAGCTCGAGTCTGACTTCTACCTCATGTATAGTAATTATTAGGTAAGTTACAAAGTCTGGGGTTAAAGGGGGGCCTACAGCAGGTCATCCTGAAGGATGAACTGTCAAGATAGAGGGAGGTTACTAGTGGATTTCCTCAGGGATCGGTCTTGGGACCTATCTTACTTAACCTTTTTGTTACTGACCTTGGCATAAAAAGTGGGAATGTGCTAATTAAGTTTGTGGATGACAACAAGTTGGGGGGTATTGCCAATACAGAGAAGAATCAGGATTTCATACAGAAAGATCTGGATGACCTTGTAAACTGGCGTATTAGGAATAGGATGAAATTTAATAATGGGAAGTGCAAAGTCATGCTTTCAGGGAGAAATAACAAGATTTTTTCCTATAAGTTGGGGGTGCATCAGTTGGAAGGGATAGAGGAGGAGAAGGATCTGGGAGTACTGGTTGATCACAGGTTGACTATGAGCCACCAATGCGATGTGGCCGTGAAAAAAGCTAATGCAGTCCTAGGATGCATCAGAAGAGGTATTTCTAGTTGAGATAGGGAGATCTTTGTGCCATTATACAAGGTTCTGATGAGACCTCACCTGGAATATTGCGTGCAGTTCTGGTCCCCCATGTTTAAGAAAGAATAAGCTCCTGCTTAAGTCGACTTAAGGAAATTTTATGTTGACTTTATAAAACCTAGTTTAAAGTCGACTTTACTGGCTAAGTTGACTTTATTAAGTCGACTTAGCCAGTGTAGATGTGGATTAGCCCTAAGTCAACTTTAAGCCGACTTAAAGGGCCCCAGGGCTCCCCCACTGACCTCCCTGGCTGGCACAGCCAGAGCCTGGTGTGCCCACCCAAAGGGCAGGACACAGCCCTGCCAACCCCACTCCTTTACCCTGCCTCTGTCCCTGTCCTGCTTAGCCCCCATTGTACCAGGGCAAATGCTGAGTCCCCTGGCACTTTGAAAGGGGTGCCCCCCTCCCACCATGGACCACTCCCAGTTCCATCTAGCCCCTAGAAGTCGACTTAGGCATCCAGTGTGGATGCTCTAAGTCAATTTGGCAAGGTCTACTTTAAGTCAACCTAATTTTATAGTGTGGACATGCTAAGTCGACTTAACAAAGTCGACTTAGCAAAGTCGACTTATTTGGCCAAGTGTAGACATAGCCTATGAGTCTATAATACACACATACAGATGAGCCAAACTGGGCTAGATGGTCATGGGGTTCACCTAATGTTTTCATGTTCTTCTCAGATTGCACAATGGGGTGTTAGCAGGGTCCACACAGACAGTTACGTCTGGCAGGCTGGAGTGGGACAGCTTAACATACAGGTTGTGGCAAATGAAATGTTTATGAAGACAAGCCCTCAGTTACAAAGAGAGGCATGGAAATGTGGGATGTGTGGAAGGGGGAGGCCAGGCTAGTTTACCTTGAACTCACTGGATCTCCATTTCTTTTATAGGCATGCCAGACTCATGGGACTTGTTACTCTTTGGCTGGGAGTCATTTTTCTTGCTGGGTTCTTCTAGTATAGAGGGTCCAATGTGATGTTACTGACACCAGAACAGGGAAGTTAGCAGAATAAGACAGAACCCCCTCCTCCCCAGCCAGCTCAGTAACAAAGAATCTGATCATACTGTGGAGCAGTCTGATATTTGGAGCCGATGAGGGTGGAAGGAAGGATCTGGCTCATTTGTACTTTCTAAACCTACAGACAAAGTGCTGGATCTGGACCTGATGTAAAAGGATAGCAGCAATATCTGCAAGGGAGCTACACCAGTTTACACCAGTGGAGGATATGGCCCATTGACTTTAATGAGGCTATGCTGATTTATATCAGTTGGGGAATGGGCTGATTCACACCCAGAATTTACATAGGTAAGGGTTGTTCATGTTAAACTTTGGCACCTCTTTGCAAAAATGAAGTGAGGGAAACAAATAGGAAATGCAGGGAAAACATTTTCCATGTGCTTTATGTCCATACAGAGTGTGGGAGTTCTCCGCCAAGCAGCTGAGACCCTGTCACCCCCGGATGAATGTGATGTTTCTCAAGACTCACAAAATGGCCAGCAGCACTGTCATGAACATCCTGTTCCGATTCTCAGAGAAGCACAATCTCACCTTAGCCCTTCCTGCTGGCGAGGGCTACCACCTGGGTTATCCGCAACGCTTCATGGCCCATTTTGTAGAAGGATTTAAAACCATGGGACAGAGCTAAAACGTAATGTGCAACCACATGAGGTTTAACCTCCCAGAGGTGAGGTTGTGGGCAGTAGGAGTGGGGGAGCAGTCCTGTAAAATGACTAAGTTGATAAAAAATATAGAAATCAGTGTTTTTCCATGACTGAAATGAAACACTGACCTTTTGTTTCCCTAGCCACGATAAAAATAGAGGTAGAAGCTGAATGAGATGTTTTATTGAGATATTTATAATTTTTAAGATGGCAGTCAGAGCTCCACTCATTCTCTTGATTATCTGATTTCCTGATTATCCACCTGGCCCTGGTTCCAATCAGATTGCCTAATTGGGAGTTCCACTGTGTATGTTTTTCTTTTTGCACCAGTGTATAAGCAAGAGTTATATTAATGGCCACTCTGCTGTCTCCTTTTAAACAGGTCCAAAAAATTATGCCAAATGCCACCATCTACTTTACTATACTGAGAAACCTAGTTTCACAAATGTAGTCCTCCTATTCCTATTTTAAATTTCATACACCAGCATTTAGAAGGTCAAAGAATGTGAATGAGTTTCTGGCATCTCCATGGACATATTACAATCTGAGTGAAAACATATATAACATTTATGCCATGAACTATATGTGGTTTGACTTTGGCTATGACAACAATGCAGTGGACACTGAGGACTATTTCCAGAGTGTCATAGCAGAGATCGAGCAAGCTTTTCATCTGATACTGTTAACCGATTACTTTGATGAGTCCATGGTCCTTCTGAAGAACACGTTGTGCTGGGATCTGGATGACGTGGTTTACTTCAAGCTGAACTCCAGAAGCGAGGACAGCATCCAGGAGATGACCCCTGAAAGCAAGGAGAAGGTGAAAGAATGGTGCTCGTTGGACTGGAAACTCTACCAACACTTCAACAGAACTTTCTGGAGGAGAATTGAGGAAACAATAGGACTAGAAAAATTGGCTCAGGAAGTGAATCTGCTGAGAATGAGACAAGAAGAACTCATGGAGCTGTGTCTCTTGGATCCAAAGCCTGTAGATAAGAGTCGGATCAAAGACAGAAAACTTCAGCCCTTCCAGTCAGGGCGTGCAAATATTCTGGGCTATAATCTCAGACAAGACATGGACAACGCGACTCTGAGAGCTTGCCTGAGCTTGGTCACACCTGAGCTTCAGTATGTGTCCTATCTGTATGCTCATCAATTCCCAGACAAGAAGAAGAAGGACACAGCCTTTCCCTTGTGGTGGAGGTGACAGGTTTGGTGGATCATTAATATCACCCACAGGGCAAGGATGCTTTTAACAGATTTCTATCAGCCTGTGGTATTAAAAAGAAGTTTGAGTTTAAGGTCTAAAATCAAGCATCCGGTGGCTATGTGACATTGATTTACGTGATCTTGTCTATCTGATGTAACATTCCCTGGGACTTTGTAATTCTTTGTATTTTCACCTAATCAAATAGTTGAATATTCCATGTAGTCAGGCTGGGGCACCGGCAGCAGCCTGGGGTCCTGGCCACAGCCAGCTCCTGGCCGCAGCTTCAGCTGGGGCTGGCTCCTGCCAGCATGCGGCCTCGTGTCCGTCGGCAGACAGCCTCGATTTCCTGGCCAGGGCCCCGGGGGGTGACCGGGGTCCCTGGGAGGCGGAGCAGGCTGGCCAGCCACGGTCCCCTCCAGCATGGGAGGGGGAGCAGGGGCCCCATCTTGGCCAATTGGCCCTGGGCCCTGCTCCCTCCAAGGGACGGCCCTGGATATGTGTGTGAGGCAGAGAGCAGGAACCAGCTGCAGACAGATTCCAGCTGAACATAACAAAGTTTTACAATCTAAATGGCTGAAGAGCTCAAATAAAATTAACACCAGAAGATGAAGATGGAAGGACAACAAAGAGATGTTGTTTGTCTCAACCTTGAGTGATTAGAAACAATGACATCAAACAGAAGCAATAGTACTAAGCAGAACCCATACGCTCGAATGGGAACATACTCCTATAAGAAGGGTATAGCAAGATGAGAACTTTGTGATTGATTCTGCAATCATACTCCAGGAATATTGATGCGCATCGGGGGACCCTGTTCCGCCACCCTCATATTTTTGCCATCTGGCTGGTGGACAAGCACAAGCAATGAGCTGATAATTGTAACATCTGTGTAACTCATTGCCTTTGCCTGTCTGTATGCATGTGTGTGGGGGGGTTAGGGTTAGGGTTGGTGGGGGGAATGTGATTGAATAGGAAATTACTCTCTTTAAATTGATTCTCTTGTTTTTAGAACTAATTAATGTGCTTTGCCTTTTGAAATTTCAGTCCATATGTGCTCACAATAAACATGGCCTTATCCCCCTGAATAAGATACTGCTGGTTTACATTTTTCTAAGTATGACAGAAGGACACAGACTTTCCCTTGTGGTGGAAGTGATAGGTTTGGTGGATCATTAATATCACCCACAAAGCAAGAATGCTTATAACAGATTTCTATCCCCTGGTTCATGTACTTGTCAGAGACATTTATTTACCTTCTTGGTGCTGAGTAGAGTTACCCCATGAAATTTTATTATAGAGATTTCAGATCTGTGAGGGGGGGGGGAGAGAATGGGGATTGGGAAGGGAGGAGTTTGGCACCCTCCTGGACTCTATTGAGTTCCCTGGAGATTGGGCTGGGGTGGTTGATTAAAGACCCAGGGAGTTGCAACTGGTTGCCTGATCATGTCCTGTCTCTCCTGCACAGAGAAGATAGTGGCTGTTCCTCTCGGGGAGAAATTTGAGTGTAAATCACAGCACAGAGCTAGAGGCAGGTTTTTCAGCCTCACCACCTCAGCCTCTGCTGCTGCAGCAGGAGATTTGTGGGCAGTAGCCACCTCCCCAGCAGCTTCCATCCAGCCCTTAGCCTGCGCTCCCCAAGCCCCAGGAATCCCCTTGGCTCCCTCCCTCACTCACAGTGCAATGCTGAGGGAATGGGAATCGCCCATCTGTAGCTGTGTTGTGAATCATCCAGCTAGGTAAGTTGGGGAACTTGGAAGCCCTGACTGAGGTCCTCTATGTTCAGCTCTAGTAGGGGGCTGGAGGAGGGGATCGCAGCCCCCAGCATTGCCTCCCCCCCTCCTTCAGGCTGGAGGCAGCTTTCAGCCTCAGTGCAGCTGCAGCAGGAGGGCTGTGGGGCCAGACTACCCTCCTCCCCACACACACACACTCCTAGCCTAGGCATCCCCCATTCCAGGGAATGCAGACAAGCCATTAGCCTGGACCTTTGCCTGGCCACTGGTCCCAGGAGTATCTCCCTCCCTTATTTACCATATTGCTGCTGAGGGAATCCCTCATCCCCCTCTCCCACTGCCCCCTGCCTGGCATTGCCTGTTCCACTGCTCTACTTCAGGAAGACGGAGCAGAGCCACCTCCCAGGAAGAGCCAGGCACTTGAAGAGGAAGGGCTCTTGCTCCAGTGGCTGGCCACTAGCTCAGTTGTCCTGGAGGATATTATCATCAGACCCATGTTAGCTTCCTTTCCTGTACGGGGCTTGAGTGCTGTGCTGCAGTTGGGGTCCTTGGTAGAAGGCTTCATTTCTATGTATGCTGGGCAGCAGAGCACACACACACACATGGAACCCTTCCAGCTCTGGGACCCAGGGGGCAGCACCCAACTGGCTCTGCTTCTCCATGAAGGACTAGCCCAGCCTGGCCAGAGCCCCCCACCCCCACCACTTACCCAACCTCTGGCTCTGATAGGGGGCAATGTCTCTCCCCCCTGCCTGGGGGGGGAGAGCACCAGGCTGGCCCTTCACAACATGTGAGGGGCAGGAGGCTCTGTGCCTTTCAGAGCCTCCTGCTGCATCTCTCCCACTACACCATGTGAAAGGCCAGCCTGTTGCCCAGGGGCCAAGCCCCCTGCTGCCTCCCCCTTGCTATGCCACACTGGTTTAAAGTATGCCTTTTTCTCTTTTCTGTCAAGGCCCTTAGTTTGCATTACCTATGTTATGCATACCTTCACTTAGTATCTGAGAACACAACTCCATTTGTCTGCCTTCCCACCCCTGAGCCATGTGAAATACACTTGGGGATGTTTCATATCTGTACATATGTATGATTCTGCAGGAAATACGATACCATAAGAGTAACGTAGAGCAAGTCATGAGCATTCAAAAACACTTTATATGGTAGACTTCCCATTAAACCACACCATTACATTGCAAGGGTGAACAAGAAAGACACACAGATCATTTTACATGGATGTGGGTTAGGGTGCAGCATGTCACATGCATAACATACCTTGTTTAAGCTAACCTTAGCTGTACCAGGCAGAGCATTAAAGGATCTTACGGATGACATATTTGGTGTATCTCTCCATATAGGATACAGAAACCTGACCTTTGGGTAGCAGCCCTGTACAAGAAATAAATGACAGCCACCAACTTGGATTTTCCAGCTCAGCCTGCTCTGCATTCTGGCTGCCTTTTATGTTCCTTTTCTGGAAGCAGAATCAGAGAAATGTAGCACTGGAAGGGACCTTGATAGGTCATTGAGTCCAGTCTCATGCACCAAGGCAGGGCTACGTATTATCTGGAGCATCCCTGCCAGCTGTTTGTCTAACCTGTTCTTAAAAATCCTCCAGTGATAGAGATTCCACAACCTACATAATTTGTTCTAGCATCTAACCATCCTGACTGTTGGAACATTTTCTTAATGTCTAACATGAGTCTCCTTTGCTGCAATTCAATGCCCATGAACATTTTACTACCCTTCTCTCTATAACAACCTTTTATGTACTTGATGTCTGTTTTCATGTCCCTTCTCAGTCTTCTTTTCTCCAGATTTAACAAATGAATTTTTTTCCATCTAAGGTCATAGTTTCAGGATTCTAATCATGTTTGCTGCTCTCCTCTGGATTTTCTCCAATTTGTCCACATCTTTCCTGAAGTGTGGTCCTCAGAACTGGGCTGAATATTCCATTTGAGGCCTAATCAGGACTGAGTAGCGTGGAAGAATTACTTCTCGTGTCACTTACAGCATGCCTTCTAATATATCCCAGAGTGATATTTGTTTTTGGTGCAACAGAGTAACACTGTTGACTCATAATTAGATTGTGATCCCTTCTCTGATTCCCAGATCCTTTTCTGCAGTCCTCCATCCTAGGTTGTCACTTCCCATTTTGTATGTGTGCAACTGATTTGTTCCTTTATAAGGCTAAGTCTGTTCTCACAGTGGTAAATTCACTGCTGCCAGTTTGAGCTTCTGGGTTCGATTGAGCAGTCAGTCAAACCCCACTCAATTGATCTGGAGTTCAACCCAGTAACTTCAACCCCAGATGAGTGAAGGGATGGCATTTCCCTTTGACTCAGCACAGTGGAGACAGGGAGGTAAGTGAGCGTTAGAGAGTTGAAGGGAGATACACAAGATATTTTACATAGCTTGCCTATCTTTCTTCGGCTGCCGCTAGCTAAAGATCCAACCAAGTAGGAGGCCTTCCCTCTCTAGGGTGATTGCAGCAAACTTCTGGTGTGGTGCAGAAGGTGGTAGTGGTGGTGGTGTGACTACAGGTACCAGAGAAATAGCAGGAACTGGAGAGGATGTTGTGTCTAATTGGTCTGGAGAGGAGACCAAAGGTGTTGAAAAGGTGGCTGGAGCAGGAAAGACATGGAGAGTTACTTCAGGACTCGATGGTATATCACCTGTGAGGGTGAAGTCAGTTAAGTCAGTTAGAGAGGTATCCTCAGGCTGGTTATGACTGGGTAGCAACTGATCCACATGCCGCCTCCAAGCAAGTCCATCTGCCATCTTAACAGAGTAGGAAACAGGTCCCATCTGGGCGATGACTGTTGCTGGAACCATTTGGCTTCCAAAGTATAGTTTCAAGCTAGGAAGGGCTGCCCAAGACTGAAGGTACTATCCTTTGTTCTCGGTGCACATCTGATGACCTGGTTCTGCTGGTGGTGTTGAGCCAATTGTCGTATTTCTCATGGTTTCAACAAATCAAAGCAAGAGCGCAACTGTCGTCCCATCATAAGGAAAGCTGGAGACGCTTTAGACGTAGCCTGTGGAGTGTTTCTGTAGGATAACAAGAAGTTGTCGAGACGCTTCTGAAGAGGTGAACATCCCCTTGGAGATTTTAGAGCTTGTTTCATAGTCTTCACAAACCTTTCAGCGAGTCCATTGGTGGATGGATGATACGGTGCTGATCTGATGTGATGTATTTCATTGGCCTTCATAAAACTTTAAAATCCTGGGAAACAAACTGCGGTCCATTGTCGCTCACCAGCTGTTCTGGGAGATCATAATGACTAAAGAAGCCACGTAGGTTCTGGATAGTGTTTTCCGTAGTAGTGGACTACATTGCAGAGACTTCCAGCCACTTAGAATGGGCATCAACAACTAAAAACATACATCCTTTGAATGGACCAGCAAAATCAACATGAATACGTTGCCATGGCCTTTTGGGCCAGTCCCATGGGTGAAGGGGTGCCAACTGAGATGCATTCCTGACACTCTTAAATGAGATACAAGCTCTAGCCATCTCTTTGATGGCCCTGACCAAGCCCGTCCACCAGAAATAGCTTTGTGCAATTTCTTTCATGTGCACTATGCCACAATGACTTGAATGGACCTGTTCTAACAAATCAGTTCTTAATGAAGGTGAGATAATGACACACGTATCCCACAACAAATACCCAAACTGGATTGATAACTCCATCCTCCTAGACATGTAGGGGAGAAGGTCAGGTAAGCCCTGGGAGTAAGGTAAGAATGTTTCATGCATTATGAGATCCATAACTTGGGACAGTACTGGGTCAACACGTGTTGCTCTCTTCACTTGAGTAGCAGTGACAGGTATGTTTTCCACCTGTTCGAAGTAAAAGATTCCTTCCTGGCCCAGATCTTGATGGTTTACTGGTAAGGGTAGCCTTGAAAGACTATCTCGTACGTGTATCCGTAAAGTATCAATGCCCATCGTTGCATATGACTAGCAGCCAAAGGTGGAATGCCTGTGTGTGGCCCCAAAATCAATGTCAGGGGTCAATGGTCAATGAGAAGTGTGAACGTCTTTTCCAACAGGTACTGGTGAAATTTTTGAACACCAAAAACAATGCTCAGCGCTTTGCATTTGATTTCAGCATACTTAGTTTCTACCTTGGTCAAGGTGCGTGAAGCAAAAGTGATAGGCCTTTCTTCACCTGAAGGCATAACATGGGACAATACTGCACCAACTCCATGGCTATGTCTACACCTGGAAATTTAAATTGACTTAGTGAGTCTACACTTAAATTTAAAGTCGACTTTGGGGGGAACTTACAAAGTCGACCTACAGCGTCCACATTGGACTCCTAGGTCGACTTCTAGGGGCTAGGGGGACCTAGGGCAGGTCCACAGGGGCAGGGGGGGCACCCCTTGCCCAGTGCCAAGGGGCTCGGCCTTTGCCCCATTGTACATAGGTACAATGGGGCAAAGGGGGTCAGGGACCCTGGCAGGGCATAGGGCCAGGGTGGGCAGGGCTCTGCCCTGCCCTGTGGGGGGGTATGCTAGGCTCCCCCTACGTCCCCCCGGCAGGGAGAGCATTGATGTAGTCCTGGGGTAGCCCTAAGTCAACTTAGGGCTACCCCACGTCTACACTGGCTTAAGTGGACTCTAGGGAGTCGACTTAAGCCTTAAATCGAAATAATTTGAGGTTTAATAAAGTCGACTTAATTTTCATTAAGTCGACTTTATTTTCCTTAAGTCGACTTAAGCAAGCTGCTTAAGTCGACTTAAGGAAACTGTAGTGTAGACGCGGGGTAAATTAAGTCGACTTAAGCAAGCTTAAGTCGACTTAATTTTCAAGTGTAGACGCACTCCATAAGGGGAGGCATTGCAGACAGCTGTAGGGGTAAGGGTGGATCAAAAGGAACTGCACTCGATGACTTCTCATGGTCCCTTCCAGTTTCTATGATTCTATGAAAATGTGTCAGAATCCTACAATTTATCAGTGCGAGTTTAGATTTGTTGAATGCAACATCACATGCTTCTGTCCAATTCCAGCTTGCCCCAAGGAGCTCATGTACGGGTTTCAGGAGCGTTGCTAGCTGTGGAATAAACATGCCATATTAGTTCAATAACCCCAAAAAAGAGCAATGTTGGCTTATGGTCTGAGGCCATAGAGCATCCACGATAGCTTTTACCATGGTTGGAGACTTAAGGAGGCCAGCAGCACCAATTATATGTCCCAAATACTCAACCTAGGGCTGCAAAAAATTCACATTTTTCCCGGCAGATGCGTAAGCCATACTCTTCCAGTCTTTGAAGGGTAGCTTTCAAGTTCATAAGGTGCTCCTCCTCATTCTTGCCAGTGACCAGGATGTCATCAAGATAGCACTATACTCCTGATAAGCCACTCAAAATCTGGTCCATTGCCCTTTGGAACAAAGCCGGGGCTGAAGTAATTCTGAAAGGCATATGGCAGTATCTGTATAATCCTTTATGTGTTACAATAATCAATAACTTTGGGGGTTCTTCTTCAACGCTCATTTGTGAGTAATCTTGACTCAAATCAATCTTGCTAAATTTTTTTCGCCCAGTCAAACCTGCAAAGATGTCCTCAATGTGAGGAAGAGGATATTGCTCCACACAACACTGGGTTAACAGTGACCTTGAAATCTCCACAAATCTAAATGGAGCCATCCTTCTTCGTGATAGGTGTCGCCCACTGGCTGCCTAGGTCGACTTGTAGGGGCTAGGTGAACCTGGGACAGGTCCACGGTGGCAGGGGGGGGCACCCCTTGCCAAGTGCCAGGGGGCTCAGCCTTTGCCCCATTGTACCTGGGTACAATGGGGCAAAGGGGGACAGGGACTCTGGCAGGGCATAGGGGCAGGGTGGGCAGGGCTCTGCCCTGCCCTGTGGGGGGGCATGCCAGGCTCTCCCTGTGCCACCCCCCCTGGAAGGGACGGCAGTGGGGGAGTCCTGGAGAGCCCTAAGTCGACTTAGAGTCGACTTAGGGCTACTCCAGGTCTACACTGGCTTAAGTCGACTTCAGAAAGTCGACTTAAGCCAAAAGTCGACTTAAAATGGGGTTTTACTAAGTTGACTTAATTTTCCTTAAGTCGACTTAAGGAAAGTGTAGTGTAGACGCAGAGTAAATTAAGTCGACTTAAGCAAGCTTAAGTCGACTTAATTTACAAGTGTAGACGCATCCTTCTTGACTAGCTGCTTCAAGTTTTCTTCAACCTTTGGTCTGGTGGCAAATGGCACCATTCTGGCCTTCAAACATTTTCCTTGGCAATCAGGCCTAATATTTAACTTCATGGTGATTCCCTTCATGCTGCCTAAGTCTTCTCTGAAAACAGCAGCGTGTTTCGTTAGGACCGCTGCCAGATCCATTTCCTCTTTAGTCATTCGATGCACTTCTGCCCAATTGAGTTGGATCTTTTTAATCCATTACTTTTCCATTAAGGCTGGGTAATTACCTCTCACCACAAACAATGGCAGTCTTGTTGTCTGTCCATTGAACTCTACTTTCACATCAATAGTGCCCAACAGGGGAACAACCTCTCCTGTGCAGGGCCATCCCTGGGGGGGCGAACAGGGTGATTGCCCCAGGCCCCATGGGTACGTGGGCCCCGCGCTGTCCCGCTCCCAGCAGGGCATTGTGGGGCCTGCGCGTGCTGTGGGCCCCCACGGCCGCGCTTCCTCCTGCTCCCAGCTGTCTTCGGCAGCAAGCCAAAGGCAGCAGGGCGGGGTAGGCCGGGAGCACTATGCCCGGCCCCTGGGCCGGCCCTCCCTGCCCCCAGGGCGGAGCAGGCAGGCCCAGGGGCAGAGCACGTGTGTGGGGCCCGGCCTCTGGGCCAGCCTGCCCCACACATCAGGCTCCCCGCCTGCGGCCTCGGCCTTCCGGTTCGGGACGGGGCCGGAACCAATTGGCCCAGGGTCCCGCTCCCCTCAAGGGACGGCTCTGCTCTTGTGAATGTCTTCAAAACAACCATTGTGTGTTTAAGTGGTAGATGCTTTATGTCCTGCCCGTACATGGTGTTTGAAACTAATGAAACTGCTGTGCCGGTGTCCAGTTCCATGTGTACAGGCTTACCTTCCAACAGAGGTGTCATCCAGAATTCATGTGCGCCAGCTGTCATAGACGAAACGTGGTGTGACACTTCATCTTCTGACTGGGTATCGCCTTGGTCACCTTGTATTTGCTCTATTACCTGCAGAATTTTCCTCTTAGTCCGCCGAACCAATGGCTCATTTTTCTCAGGTCTGCCTCTTCTGTTTGATTCATCCTTCCTTTGTTTGCAGGAGTGTTCGATGAGTCCTCTCTTGGCACATTGTCGACACAGTAGCCCCTTACTCCAGCACTCCAATGCAAGGTGACCCTGCTTTCCACACCAGTAACATTCCCATCTCTTCAGTGTTCTCTGGGTAGATTCTGGGGATACCTTATGCATTCCAGCCCTGATTTGTTGCATGTCTTGGGCGGCTCATTCCATGGAGATTGCAATATCAATGACATTCTTTTCAAGGTGAACTGAGCTTCGGTTAGTAGTGTTTCCATGTTGATTCATTGAGCAGGCCACATACCAGTCTGTCATGCAGCATTTCCACTAACATGTTCTTGAAATCACAGTGTTTCACCAACTTACTCAGAGCTGCTACAAATTATACAACTGATTCACCTTTGCCTTGGTTCCTTTGGTTGAATTTATACCACTCTGCTATTACCAGAGAAAAATGTTGGAGAAAAACGTGTCCCTAGAATTTCCACTAGATCATTATAAGATCTTACCTCTGGCTTTTCCAGATAAAGCAAATTACATAGTAATTAGCACCTATAATCACAAAGAAGATGGGCACCTTCTTTTCATCTATTATATCACTTGCTATCATAGCATTCTGAAAATGCGCAGTGTACATCATCCGTTCTTCCAAAGATGCCTTGAATGGTGCGGGTGGGGAGGTGGCAGTGAGTGAAGTGCCCTGGTGCCCTCTTGTGGTTGTTATCCCTGTCTATTGCTTTCACTTCACTCACTCCTCCCCTCAAGCATAGAGTCAGATTTCCAGCTAGTACAACAATAAACAGTAAAGAAAAAGGTTTTTTTCTTACAGTACCCGGACTTTCGGTTGTTCAGTGTCCATCCTCCATCGCCAGTTATTAGATATGTGAGTAGATGGATTACAATCTGATAATAAGGAGGCAGCAAACTCTCATCTCCATGCTGAACCTTTGTTCTTGAGCAGCAGGGCAAAACCAGACAAACAGGTTTTCCTAACATTAAAACAACCCAACCATCTATCACTATGGCAACCCCAATGACCTAAGGTAACCCAGTACACCACACTGTAGCTCCCTGGGTTTTCCTTATTCCCCTTTTTATAGATTGGCACTATATTTGCCCATTTCCAGTCCTCTGGAATCGCTCCCATCTTCCATGAGTTTTCAAAGATAATCACTAATTGCTTAAATATCTCACTCAGCTCCTTGAATATTCTAGGATGTATTTCATCAGTTCCTGCTCACTTGAAGGCATCTAACTTGTCTAAGTAATTTTAAATTTATTCTTTCCCCATTTTAGCCTCAGATCCTATCTTATTTTCCCAGGAGTTCACTGTGTTAGCCATCTGACCTCTATTTACCTTTGCACTCCTGTTTTGAAAATGTTGAGCAATAGCCTTTTGTGTGGAAGTTCCACTGTGAGCCCTAATGCTTTGTGTTAATGAGGCATTATGAATGTCCATGAGTATCTCCTCCATCCCCATGCCATCCCTAACAATAACTAAGCTGCAAATGGATGGCTGTGGGTACCTGAATATGGGTCACTGTTGATTACAATTTTGCTGCTGTCTGACAAATGAGGTCTTTGTCCTCATTTTGCTGTTTGAGCCAAGGGCTGCTGATTCAGGGCTTTTTCCTGATTACTGAAGATCTCTGCTGACAGAGCCATGTGAGACAACAGGGGGAGAGGCAGTGAAAAGGGAGGCTGGAGAGATGGGTCTAATGACAGAACAAAATGATAAATGCATCCTAGCTACTCTTGCAACCTTCTGGTTTTTCTATGTTAATACTTAAACCAGTTCACAATCAGGTTTGAGAGAACGAGGCGAGGAGTGTGCTCTGCTCTGTCAGTTCTGGTTTTGGGGAGGAATAAGCTCACACCAGACTGAGACAGGAATCGGGTGAGTTACTTCACTTTTCCACTACTCCTTAGAGAGCTCCAGATTAGAGAGATTGGTTTTAAGCACTAGATGAAATGTGTTTCCCGGGATGTCTCAGCTCTTCGTTACTCTTTCTGTAGCATGGAAACTGTAGGCCAAAGAGGTATTTGCTCAGTAGCAGATCCTATTGCAAACCACGAATATCCACCCTCAGCCTTCCATTTCACAGATCACAGTAGGACATTCGATGCCTGCTGTGACTAGGTTGTTAATAAAATTCCCCTTCCTACAGGAGTCCTAGGTGAACCAGTTAATATTGCAGTGTTTTCTAATTGTTTTTCCTGGTTAACTGAATGAATGCACTGATGCAGCCAGGGTATAAAGCAGAAACAGATACAGCTAAAATGAGCCTGAAGAAAGAACAAACCTTGGTGTCCATAACATTCCAGAACCCTGAGCGCAGAGAGAGGAGGGGCCTGCTGCTCACCTGATGGAAGTCAATTACAGAATGGTTAACATCAGTGATTTACAGTAAGGCTCAGACTACTGAGCAGTTAATCAAGAATCTCTTTCAGGAGTTCTTTTCCTCTCCATAGTGCCCCAAATGAAACATGTTTATGAACAAAAGGTGGCTTGATGTGAGAAGGTCATGGGATCTCTGTCTTTGAGAAATAAGCCATAGAGTCACCAATAGAACGAAACTAACTAGTTAATGCAATGCACATGTGGCAGACCCAAAGAAATTCCAGATAGGAATTTACTATCTGCTCTTGAATTACACCATGTCTGCCTTGCAGATTTGTTTATTAGCACACTTTGTATGGCCATCCAAATTTCATGTTAGATAGGGGACAGGTAAAGTCACTGACCTTCATGGCATTGGATGCCTTCTTTACTCCAGGAGCCAAACACCATTTGTATGCTAGGGTTGAAGATGATGGTTTTATCCCACACTTTTCGAAAGGCCAGAGGCAAAGACCATTGGCTTAAATAGGCCTTGGAGTTACAAATCACATTTGGATCCTAGAGTGAAGAGGACATTCAAAGCCAGCTGTAACAGAGTGACTTCTGCCTTTCTTCCAAGGACCTAAATCGTCATCTAATGGAGCTCTTGCTATACCTTCCTGCCACGACCAGAGTAAAAGAAATGCAACATGAAGTAAGTCAGAGACTCCACTCCCCATCATGTGAATGATATAATGTGGGTTCCTCCTGTTTGCTACTAGGTATAGAGAGCAGGAATCTTAAATCACACATTCTGCAGTTTTCTGACAGGTCTGGCTTTTCAGTGAGCCACTTTCAAGGATCAACTGAAGGTCAATGTGATGCTCCGCTAGAAGCCATATTTGATTTTGCTTTGGGAGTTGTTTCTTTTCTGTCCAAATCCTATAAATGCTCTGGATTGTCCTCTTCTTCTGGTTCCAACATGTTACAGAATGTTGCACTACGGAGAGCCTGCAGCACCTTTAAACATGAAGAGGGAGGCTCTCTAGCTAGGTTCTGACTGTTTTACAATTATTTCCCACCCCCACCCCTAAGAGATGTACTTGTATTTGACAAAAATATGCAGATAATCCTTGGAGTCAGCTCAGTTCATCCATGTTAGTATCTCTCAGAACTGATATTTAATGTATTTGACGGGGGAAGTGCTCAGGGACTTTGTGAACACACACACACACACGAATCTATTCAGAAGTTTGTATTTGTAATTTTTAGCCCTTTAAATTATTTGTAGGCTCTCTGGATTGTCAGTATTTGTCTGCTATTGCCTATCAGAAGTTGATTATGTACTATGGGTTAGATCCCCATTGTGACTAAATTCAAGAGTGAGGTGTCATTGACATTCTGAATACCCTTGCTCAGCTGCCAGCTAAGTTTTGCTCGTGGTCAGACTTTCAAAGTGTGCTAATAAACAACAAGAAGAAGACAATGCCTGTTTTGCTCATGGGGATGTGAAGAGCACCTCCGGGGACCATTGTATTAAAATGATGACTTGTTAATGAGTGATGGAGTTCCCCTCTATGGGGCAGGGTTACCATAGCTCCTTCAGGAACTAAAAATGGTGGGGGGAGGGGGCAATTCCCTTGGGGATTGTGCACAGTTTCAGTGACACACCAGACTCCGGGATCAAAGTGAGTTTCCAGTGAGACAAGGCAAGGGCTTTTGTTATAAAAATGCTGACTAAATTGACATGGGGCTTTCTTTCTGACCCAGCAAATGGATGGGACCTTCTATCCCAGGGTGGGGTGGGATGGGTCCACGGAAGGGTGGGGAAAACTGTTGGCCTGCTGGGGGCAGTCAGACTGATGGATGACTCTGGTATGGTCAGTATGTTTCAATCTGTTGAGTGGTTTTTACATGTTCTCTGTGTCATGCTTTTACCTTAAGAATAAAGGTGCTTTCTCAGAAAGAGCTGGGTGTCAACATGGGACTGCTGGCAACTGTCTGCCCTAAAGAGTGCAATTATCCTGAAACTGTGGCAATAACATGTGCCTATATTTTTCCCTGAGTTATACTCTGTCTGTTTGGCATTTCTGTGCTATCTGTCACTGTCTGCAGCCACGATGGTATCTCGCCATTTCCCAGCTCGCACCGTGCTGTTCGAGAGGGAGCCGAGTGGAATAACTTACCGCATCCCAGCGCTGCTTTACATCCCCTGCATGGCGAAGCTGCTGGCCTTTGCTGAGGAGAGGCTGAGCGTTGATGATGCCCAGGCCAATCTGCTGGTGCTGAGAAGAGGGACCTTCTATAGGAACGACGTGGAGGTGAGGGTATAAGGCTGATGGGCCAGCTGCCTGGAACAGTGAAATATTTACAGCCAGGTGTGGGGGAGTCCCATAGCTGGAGCTGGATCACCTTTTCCCACCCTACTGGTACAGGGGTATGTCAGGGGACCAACAGAGGGTGTGGCTGGTGCACCTGGCCCTGTAGAGCAGCCTCTTGGGACTTTTACATCATGATATATCTTAGCACAGCCCTCAGGTGCTTCTCCGTGGGGCTGTAAATGGGGGAGGTGGGATACGGATGGTATGACACCCCCCGATCCTGCCTGGAGCGTGGTGTGGCTGGCCCCATGGAGCAGGCCCAGGGTGCCTGTGCACTGCACATGTCTCTGGAAGGCCTGTCAATCTATCTCCCATTTTCATACAGGCAGCAACCCTTTTAGTGCCAGCTGGGCAAGCAGCAGCAGAGAGGCTGTTAAAAGGGCAGAGCTGTGGTGGGAGCATGGGAAGATGGCTGGGGGACATGGTTTGTGAGAGAGCAAAGACAGAGAAGAGGTGGGTGATGGTGGGTGAGAGCGAGTCAGTGAGAGCCCGTAACCCCATCCTGCCCTCTTCTGCTAGTGGGAAGACATGAGAGCACTTGACACTGCGACGTTGAAGCACCATCGGTCCATGAACCCCTGCCCCATCTATGATGAATTCACAGGCGTTGTCTTCCTCTTCTTCATCGCTGTGCTGGGCAGGACTCCTGAGGCCTATCAAATCATCACAGGCCAGAATGTCGTCCGTCTGTGTTACGTGTCCAGCACCGACCAGGGGCAGAGCTGGAGCAAGGTCACAGACCT
Source organism: Pelusios castaneus (assembly GCA_007922175.1). Classification (NCBI taxonomy): domain Eukaryota; kingdom Metazoa; phylum Chordata; order Testudines; family Pelomedusidae; genus Pelusios; species Pelusios castaneus. Next base: position 25,598,253 of record ML685789.1, on the reverse strand, counting down.
GACACAGCAGGTCATTGGCAGGTCCATTGCAGGTACCCATCCTATGAGTGAGGCAGGGGCAGGAGACAAAGGAGGGGGGTCAGAGAGGGGTGGGGCAGGTTGCTTGCTCATGGCTTCCTAGGAAGCTGTGGGGGAGGCAGTGAGAGGGAAGCAGGTTTCCTGCAGACTGGAGCTTTGCTTGCCCAGCATGGGTGAATGACAAGGCCCAAGGCAATAGGGACAGCAGAAGAGGCGGCAGAGCAGGTGGGAGGAGTCATGTTTGCAAGATTCTCTCTCTTTTAGTCAGTTGTCGCCATGGCCAGGATATTTAGGGGGAAGAGGCCAGCACCAATGTTCCCTCTAAGGTTTGGTGGCTTGTGTGCAAAATTTTCAAGCCGTGTGAAAAACTGTTTCTGGATAAAATTTTTGTGCAAACTCACATGACAGAAATTATAGGCATTAATTGAAGTTAAAGTGATTGTAAATAGAATTAATTAATTGTGTTTAATTAATTGAATTTGAATCAATTTTGAATTGAAATTTAATTTTTAGAAAGGTTTTTATTTAAAATTAATTGTTGAAAAGCTTTTTAAAAAAGAAGGAAGAGAAAGAAAAAAGAGAAGGAAGGAGGAGAAAAAGAAAAAAGAAGTAAGGGAAAGAAAGGAAGGAAGCAAAGAAAGAAAGAGCAGGAAAGAAGAGAAAAAGAAAGAAGAAAGGAAGGGAGGAAGACAAAGAAGAGAAAAAGAAAAAAGAAAGAAAGAAGGAAAGAAAAAGGAAGGCAAACAAGAAAAAGAAGGGAAGAGAAAGGAAGGAAAGAAAAAGGAAGACAAACAAGAAAAAGAAGTACAACAGAGTCCTGTGGCACTTTTAAAGACTAACAGATTTATTTATCGCATGAGCTCTCATGGGAGAAAATCCCACTTCGTCAGACGCTTTGAAGTGTCTGACAAAGTGGGATTTTCTCCCACGAAAGCTCATGCGATAAATAAATCTGTTAGTCTTTAAAAGTGCCACAGGACTCTGTCTTTCTACAATAGACTAACACTGCTACCCCTTTGGAAGAAAAAGAAGGGAAGAGAAAGGAAGAAAAGAGAGACGGTAGGAAAAGACAGGTGGAGAGAAGGAAAGAAGGAAGTGAAAGAAGGGAAAGAAAAAGGAAGGGAAAGAATGGAAAGAAAAAGGAAGGCAAAAAAAGGGAAGGAAGGAAAGAAAAAGGAAGGCAAAGAAGGGAAGGAAGGAAAGAAAAAGGAAGGCAAAGAAGGGAAGGAAGGGAAGAGAAAGAAAGGCAAATAAGAGAAGGAAGGGAAGAGAAAGGAAGGCAAATAAGAGAAAAAGAAAAAAGAAAGAAAAAAGGAAGAGAAAGAAGGAAAGAAAAAGGAAGGCAAACAAGAAAAAGAAGGGAAGAGAAAGGAAGAAAAGAGAGAAGGTAGGAAAAGAAAGGCGGAGAGAAGGAAAGAAGGAAGAGAAAGGAGGAGGCAGGAAGGAAGAGGAAGAAGGAAAGAAGAGAAAGAAAAAGGAAAGCAAAGAAGAGAAGGAAGGAAAGAAAGAAAAAGGAAGGGAAGAGAAAGGAAGGCAAAGAAGAGAAAGGAGGGAAGAGAAAGGAAGGCAAAGAAGCCAAGGAAGGAAAGAAAGAAGCCGAGAAAAGAAAGAAGGAAAAAAAAAAAAAGAAAGAAAGCAGCTGAGGCCGCTGGCGGCGGGGACCCGAACGCAGCCCCGGGAGGGCAAAGCAGACCCTGGAACCGGAGACCGATCCTGGCGGAGCCGACCCCAGCCCCGGACCGGGAAGTCGAGGCGGCCGGCAGGTGGGAGCCCGGGAGCCTGCTCCGGCCGTGGCCACCCCGCTGCCCCGGCCGCATGGAGCAGGCAGGCAGGCAGGCGCACGCACATGCCCCGGCCCTGAGCCTGCCTGCTTCCACCCTGGGGGCGGGGAGGGCCAGCCCAGAGGCCGGGCTCAGGTCGGTCTGCCGCGGCAAAGCCGCAGCCCCGGGGGTCTGGTGGGGGCTGCCGGCCTGCGCGGAGGTCCCTCAGTGCTGCGCGGGGGTTGCACACGCGCAGCTTAGAGGGAACACTGGCCAGCACCTCCCCTTCCTCCACTTCTGCTGGGAACCTCACTCGCCCTGGTTGTGCACGCAGAGTCCGTGGGCTGATGTGACAACCCAGGGCTCAGCAACATTCCTGGCTCTCAGCTAGGGGACAGCTGAGCTTCTCACAGCTAGCATTGTCCAGAGTCCATTGGCAGAGATGCTAAGAAGGCAATGAGGATGGAGACAGCCCGACCCTTTTCCTGGGAGAAGTGCTCTCTGGAGCTCAGCATAGAGGCACAATGGCTATGTCTACACTTGCACTTTTAAGTCGACTTAGTTAAGTCGACTTAGTGTGTCTACACTTAAAATTAAAGTCGACTTAAAGGGGAACTTACAAAGTTGACCTAGAGCGTCCACACTGGATGCTCTAGGTTGACTTTGTGGGGCTAGGGGGACCTTGGGCAGGCCCACGGTGGTGGTGGGGGGAGCACCCCCTGTGTACAATGGGACAAAGGGGGACAGGGACCCTGGCAGGGCAGAGCCCTGTGTGTGACACTGTCTGGATTTAGGGAAGCATTTATGATATTATTTTCTATGGATATCTCATAAATGCTATAATCCATAGGAACTATGTCATGTTTGGTATCAATAGAAAGGTAGTCATTTGCTGGGAATGATTATATAGTTTATGTCTAGAAATTCTATTTTGATGAGAAGTTAAGAATTTGATGTTATATCCATACTTTAACTTGTGTCAATCTGGACAAATGTCTTAGACGGGAGGGTGTGAACAACCATTGTCTCCTTAATGTTTAGGAATTTTCCAGGTAGAATGGTCCCAGGGAGTATCCTGATGAGCCATTGAGGACATAAAGAATACAACCATTGTATCCTTAATGGCTCATCAGTTTACTCCCTGGGATCATATCACCTGGCAAATTCCTAAACATTAAGGAGACAATGGTTGTTCACACCCTCCCGTCTAAGACATTTGTCCAGATTGACACAAGTTAAAGTATGGATATAACATCAAATTCTTAACTTCTAATCGAAATACAATTCCTAGACATAAACTATATAATCATTCCCAGCAAATTACTACCTTTCTATTGATACCAAACATGACATAGTTCCTATGGATTTATGAGATATCCATAGAAAATAATATCATAAATGCTTCCCTAAATCCAGACAGTGTCACACCCTGCCCACATGCCCTGCCCTTTGGGGGGCATGCCAGGCTCCCCCTGTGTCCCCCCCAGCAGGGAGGGCATTGGTGTAGTCCTGGGGTAGCCCTAAGTTGACTTAGGGCTACCCCAGGGCTACACTGGCTTAATTCGACTTTAGAAAGTCGAATTAAGCCTTAGGTCGAGTAGAAAGGTGGTTTAATAAAGTCGACTTAATTTTCATTAAGTCGACTTAAGCAAGCTGCTTAAGTCGACTTAAGCAAAGTGTAGTGTAGACGCAGGGCACATTAAGTCGACTTAATTTACCAGTGTAGACGCAGCCAATGACAGGGAGCAGCCGGGATGCTGGCGCTACGCCGTGCTGGGCTGGAGACATCGGACTCAGAGGGATCAGCACTAAATGCATGTCTAAGGAGAGGAGATGGAGAAGCTAGCAGTAAGGGGATCTAACACTGCTCTCTCCTTTTCTGCACAGATTGGGCTACTTTCGCTCTAGGCCCTGGCCATGGCATTCAGCTCAAGTCAGGACGTCTACTGCTGCCAGCCTACGCATACCACATCGATTGCAAGGAGTGCTTTGGGAAGCTCTGCAAGACCACCCCTCACTCTTTCACCTTCTACAGCGATGACCATGGCCAGAGCTGGCACTTTGGCGAATTCATCCCCAACCTGCCCTCTGTGGAATGCCAGATGGTCTCCGTGGATGAGGAGGATGGTAGCAATGTTCTGTACTGCAACGCCAGGAGCCCTTTGGGCTGCAGAGTGCAGGCGCTAAGCATGGATGATGGAGCAGTTTTCCACCTGGGGCAGCTTGTCCAAAGGCTGGTGGAACCTCCCCATGGCTGTCATGGCAGTATCATTGGCTTCCCCGCCCCTCTCCTCTACACCCCAAGCAGCCCCCACTCACGGGAGAGAGTGTCTTGGTTTATCAATGGCTCCGACTGTCCACTGCTATCTCAGAAACTAGCCAGACACTGTCATCTTCCTCTCTGTGAGGTGGCTGTTGGAAACCCAGCAGTCATGTCTTTGGGCAGTCAGTCACAGGGCTACCAACAGCCGACTGGGGCTAACAAGCCCTGCCCTTCCAGTAGCCATCACGAGACCCATGGCGCCATGCCCTCAGCTGTGTCATGTGCAGATCAACGCCAGCCTGACTCAGGAGCTGTTTCCAAGTCCATTTTCCTCTTCCAAACCCCAACTTGGGTGCTCTATTCCCACCCAACAAGCTCCAGGTCTCGGGTGAACATGGGGGTCTATCTCAGTACATTCCCTAGGGACACAGATAGCTGGACAGAACCCTGGGTCATTTATGAAGGCCCCAGTGCCTACTCAGACCTGGCCTACATTGAGCTTCCCTACTCTGAGTTCTCAGCCACTGGGATCCCAGCCATGGCTTTTGCATGCCTGTATGAAAATGGGAGGAGGTCCCCCTATGAACAGATCTCCTTTAGCATGTTCACACTGTATGAAGTGATTCAGAATATCCCCCTGCGAGCCATGTCACCAGGCCTCAAGAATGTCTTGGCTAAGAAAAAGAGGGGGAAGAGCTGTGTCATGTCCTAGCACCCCATCTCCATGGCACTCGGCTGCTTGACACATGGCAAGGCCCTCACTACAGGGTGGTGCAAGGGATGCCTGCGTCTTCATCCAGCCTGGAAATCGGCCAAGTCCTCAACTGCTATAGCAGGCCTAGCTCCCCTGACATCAGTGCAGTTATCCTGCTTTACACCAGCTGAGGATCTAACCTACAGCTTCACCATGAAAATGTTCAAGGCCCAAGCTGTGGAGCCATGTTTACACATCCTACTGAAGTCAACAGGCTGCATAATAAAGCCTGGTTGTGCAAGCAATAGGTTGCAGAGCCCAGCCCAAAGTCTGTTTCAATGTTCTAGCAGGGGCTATTGTTACTCAGGCTATGTTTACACTGACAGTGACAAATTTGCTGCCATCAGATGGATTTATCTGGTTTGATTGAGTGGCAGCAAAGACCCGCTCAATTGATCCAGAAATCGATCTATTAAACACCTCCTCAGGTGGCGTAGCACTGCATTGACGGAAACACATTTCCCATTGGCACAGTACAGTGGAGATGGGGCGTACAAGGGAAGTTGTGTAGTTGACAGGAGTTATGCAAGCTACTTTGAGTAGCTTGCAGAACTCCCTTTGACGGCTGCTAAGTTTGTCTGACAAGTAGGCTGGAACTCAGATATACTGGTACAGTGCAGTCATATGGGAAAACTCTGCATTTTACAAGTAATCCCAAAAAATCAGAGCTGTTTTACTCAAAAGGAACTCACTTTAAAATAAGACAGAACCATCTTGCTGGTTGATTGGGCTCAGATATAGTGAGCTGGGTTCCACAGTGCCTGGAGCACCGGGAAGTGGGATGCTCCTCTGCAAAGCGGGCCTACAGACCTCCATGGAGCAGGCTGATGTGGTAGCAATCTCACTCCCACAAGTGGTCCTGGGCAGTGTGGTCCAGCATGTGTAAGGCAAGAAATTGCAGAAATGAGCCATGCTGATCATTCATTGCTGGCTAGACCAGACAGACCCAATTGTAACACTGAGTCAAAAAGCCTACAGACACCTTCAGCTGCACATAGCCTTGGCTTCTCATTATTGGAACAGTGAAAACACTTTTTATCGGCCATGCCTGGGCTATTTGCTGTCACGCCCTCACCAGAAAGATGGTTCTGTGGTGTGAAAGAATTGTTTCCAAATGAAGTGACGTTGGGGCATACGTGCTGGCCTAGCCTTGAGGAAGGCTGAGAGGAGCAAGAACAGGGGTTGCCTTGGCATCAGTCACAGCTCAGCCACTGGCAGTGCGTGGCCATTGGCATGTCCTTTGCGGTTGGTCATTTTGGCTATGGTCTGGCTAGATGGCAATCTGAGGTGTGAGTGCAGCACACACAGCCCTTCTTGGCACCGGCTTCGACTGAGGCAATCTACATATTGACTAGTGCTAAAGTAGCTACCCAGGTCCCTGCTCAGGCTCGGACAAGCCACCTCGTCTCCTGCGTTGCTGTTGCTCCACTGGTGCTGCTGTTCAGGCCGACACAGGTAGGGATACAAGATACAAGTGCAGCCAGCCTCACTGCCACCTAAATCCGCACTAACCGGGCTACTTATTTAAGTGCCTAACTAGGAATCTGGGATACTTTGCTTTGCTCTGCTTTGCCAACGTTGTCCTTAACTTCTAAGGCCTGGTCTATGCTGCCGGAGGATTTCGAAAGCAGTTGAAGGGAGATACACAAAGTTACTTAAAATAACTTGGAAAGACAACAGAGTCCTGTGGCACTTTTAAAGACTAACAGATTTATTTATCGCATGAGGATTTTCTCCCACGAAAGCTCATGCGATAAATAAATCTGTTAGTCTTTAAAAGTGCCACAGGACTCTGTTGTCTTTCTACAATAGACTAACACGGCTACCCCTTTGGAATTAAAATAACTTGCGTATCTCCCTTTGACTGCCTAATGTCTACTCACCGGAGGGTCCCCACAGTGCTGAGTCGACAGCAAATGCCTCCCCGTAAAATCAGCGCTGTGCCACTTGCAGTGTAGGTCTTAACAAAGCAACCTCCAGCTAATTCTGGATTCAATTGAGTGTGTCGTTGGAGATGTTCAGTCAAACTCACACAATATGCTATCGCGGATGCCGCCAGCAGTACAGCCTAGCCCCCGTGTTTCATTTGCCTCATCTTGTGAAATGGGACAAGTACCTGCTCTCCTAGGTGTGTAATGTCACCAGTGTGCCTGGCATATTACAGATCAATGGGATGACAAGGTTCCTTCCTTGAAGAGTTTACAGGCTGTGACACAAACAGCAAAATAAAGAGCTGTAACAGGCTGTGTGTGAGGGGAGGGTCAGTTTTCAGGCAAGTGCATAAGTCACAGGCATTAGATCTGCCAGATGTTATACTTTCCTCTTGTGTTAGTGCCTTACTTCCCTTCTAATCAGATACCAGCTGTGGAGCAGCTCCCATCAAGGTCAGACTTGGAGATGTGCGGGAAAGAGGTGAGAAATGCAGATGGAATTTAAAGGAGCAGATTCATAAATTCCAGGACCAGAAGCAAACATTGTGATAATCTATATTGACCTCTTGTTTAATAATTCCTGGAACATATTGTTTAGAGAAAAAAACAACCAAGTGCCAATGATGGAGAATCCACCATGACCCTTGTAAATTCTTTCAACAGTTAGTTACCCTCATGGTAAAAAAGGAATGCTTCATTTCCAGTCGGTATTTGTCTAGCTTCAACTCCCACCTACTGGGCATAACTGACCCGTCTCTGCTTTCTTGAAGAGCCCATTATTAAATATTTGTTCCCCATATAGCCTGTAACCAAGTCACTCCTTAATCTGTTCCTTGTTAAGCTAACTAGATAGACTGAGGGAGCTCAATTTCTATAAGGCAAGTTTTCTAATCCGTTATCCCCTGTGAGCCCTTTCCTCCACTTTACCAACATCCTTCTTGAATAGTGGCACCTGAACTGGGCCCTGTATTCCGCCAGTGGTCACATACCATGGTAAAATAGCCTCTCTGCTACCATTTGAGATTCCCTCATCCCAACCCCCAAACCTTGGGCACAGTCACTGCTTCCTGGATAGAGTCCCCCATCTCGTAAGAATGACTGATATTCTCTGTTCCCAGATGTAGACATTTAGAAGGTGTGTTGTTTGCTTGCTCCCAGCTTACCAAGCAATCTACATCGCTTTGTATCAATGACTCACCCTCTTCATTATTTACCACTCCCACAATTTTTGTGTTGATGTGATGTTTTCTTTCAGATCATTTAATAAAAAATGTTAAACAATGTACGGCCAAGAATCCATCCATTGTGGTACCCAACTAGAAACACACCCATGTTTGATGATGATTCCCAGTTTATAATTACGTTTAGAGACCTAACAGTTCGGCAGCTTTAATCCATTTAATGTATGCCAGCTTTATTTTTATATCTTTCTAGTTTTTTAATCAAAATATCATGTAGTACTGAGTCAAATGTCCTACAGAAGTCTAGTATGTCAGCGATATTATTTTTATTAACCAAATCTGTAATTTCATCAAAAAGATACCACCAATTAGACAGGCTCTATTTCCTATATATAATCTTGTTTGGCATTAATTACAATACCCCCCTTTTATACTTTATTAATCAAGTCTCATATCAGCTGCTCCATTCTCCTGAGATCAATGTTAGATTCACAGGCCTGTAATTACCTGAGTCATCCCTTTTATCCTTTCTAACTGTAACCCTTAGAGTTGGCAGCAAGAAGACCATCTTCAATATCTAGGGGTTCCTTTCAACACTACCACACAAAATGGCTCGAGCCCCCACCCAGTAACCTGGAACACTCACACAGCACCCCTTGCGCACCTCTAGATGCAACACTGCCCCTTTCACAAGCACAAAGAATGAGTGTAGAAAAGATACTTTTAATTAAAAAGGGGAAAATTAACCCAACATTAACTTGGGAAAACACGACAAGCAGGATTCACACATATAAAACCAGGAGAAAAACACACACCCCACTTTGGGCATGAATCACACTGCTCTGCTCCCCTGTTACCTGCTCCCCACTGGCTGCTCTGCCAGTCAGACCGCTCTGCTTCACACTGCCAGTCACACTGCTCCGCTCCACTCTGCCAGTCACACCGCTCTGCTTCACACTGCTGGCCGCTC
>ML685789.1:25548527-25589366 GCA_007922175.1 Pelusios castaneus | reverse complement strand
TCCGCTCCACTCTGCCAGTCACACCGCGCCTCTCCACTCTGCCAGTCACACCGCTCTGCTTCACACTGCTGGCCGCTCTGCCAGTCACACCACTCCGCTCCACTCTGCCAGTCTCACCGTGCCTCTCCACTCTGCCAGTCACACCGCGCCTCTCTACTCTTCCAGTCACACCGCTCCGCTCCACTCTGCCAGTCACACCGTGCCTCTCCACTCTGCCAGTCACACCGTGCCTCTCCACTCTGCCAGTCACACCGCTCCGCTCCACTCTGCCAGTCACACCGCTCCGCTCCACTCTGCCAGTCCCACTGCTCCGCTCCATTCTGCCAGTCACACAGCACTTTTCCACACTGCTGGCTGCTCTGCTGGCCGCTCTGATGCACAATGTCACCTTCTCCTCTACTGGGACCTCTGCAGGTCAGTCTCCTGAAATTCCTCCCAGTACTCAGTGATTTTTATCTCTTAGTAGGAGATCATTGTCTGGGCAGGAGCATCCCACAGCAAGGGATTTCAGCCCTAGTGATCATATCACAAAACAGAGACCCCTAGCAGAGCCTTAATTAGCTCTGACTTTGAACAGCAGGCAGGGACAGGTCAAACCATACCCAGGGCTATTACGTAACGCCCACACTTCCTGGCAGGGACACCTGTCCCCACCCCTTCTATCTTTTGCATCTGAGTCCCTGGCTTACCGAATTCCATTCGGATGAGAATGATCCTTCAGGCTCATAGACCTGAAGACCAGAAGGGACCAATATGATCATCTAGTCTGACCTCCTGCACAATGCAGGCTACAGAACCTCACCCACCCCCTCCTGCAATAAACCTCTAACCTAGGATTGAGTTATTAATGAGTTATTAATGGCCTCAAATCATGGTTTAAAGACTTCAAGGTACAGAGAATCCATCACTCAGCACAGGCAAAGCACAGCCCTGCTGCCCTTTGCTTACACAATAAGGAAAATGACTGTCATTGCCCCCTGCATTTACCAGTCCAGTGATTTGTGACCCAACACCAGCCAAAGGGAAGCCATCCCTTTGCGCTGAGCACCTAGGCAGTGTGGGTGTGCTCATGTAAATACAGTCTGGCTCTGAAGTCTGTTCCCCTCCCCACAGCCACAGGGCCGTCCCTGGGGGGGGGGGAGGCGGGCAAATGGGGCGATTGCCCCTGGCCCCATGGTTAAGTGGGCCCCGCGCTGTCCTCCCAGAGGGGCAATGTGGGGCCCATGCCACGGCCCTCCCACGGCAGCACTTCGCCCTGCTGCCCTGCTGGGCCGGCCCTCCCCGCCCCCAGGGAGGAGCTGCCGGCCCACCCAGGGACGGGGCAGGTTTGTGGGGCAGGCCAGGCTGGCCTGCTGCCCTACACAGGGTCCCCAGCTGCAACTAGGGCAGGGCCGGCCCTGCGGCTGGTGCCTCGGTGCTGCTGGTGGCTTGGCTGGGCCAGCTCCTGGCAGTGGCTGAGCCCTGGCAGTGGTGGCCTTAGCAGGCTCCCAGCAGGAGACTTGGCCGGAACAGCTCCTGCCGGCAGCCCGGCCCAGCCCGGGGCTGTTTGGCCTGGTGTGGCCTCGGCCCAGCTTAGGGCCTGGGGTTGCTAGGGGGTGGGGATGGAGGAGGAACATGGGAGTGAGGGGGGCAAGGAATGCCACAGGGGGGCTGTGTGCCCAAAATGTTTTTTGGGGGCAGCAATGTCCCTGCCCCCACTTGTGTCCCGCCCCCCATGAGCCCCGGCCCACTACCCCTACCTATACCCCACCCTCCCACGGGGGTAGCCTTAATTGCTGGGCCGGAGCAGGCCCACCCTTCCCCCCCTCCACCGTGGGGTAGGGTGGCCCCCCAAGCCAGTTGGCCCTGGGCCCCGCTCCACTCTAGGGGTGGCCCTGCACAGCCAGCAGGACAGGGGAGAGCCCATTCAAACCCAGCTTCCGTAACTATTGGTACAAGGTGAGCTTTACTCCAGCCCCGTGGAAAATGAGGGCGATGGACACAGAGGGCTCGTCCAAGCAGAGGGAGCCATGTGGACGTGTGTGAGAGAGGCAAGGGGGCAGGTTAGCTGACTGTTGGGAGCAGAGAACGGGCTAGGGAGGGGAACAAAGTCAATGCTGTATAGCACAGGGAGGCTGGGGAAGATGGGGGAAGTGTGGCTGGATCCCTGATTATTTTACCCTTTACCTGCAGGTTTCTGGCAAGGGTTGGAAGGGAAGAGAAGTGAGCGTGTGATGATGACTGAATGGCAGGACAGTTGATTGATAATGGCTGTTGCTACTGATAATGATAAAATTACACTTGGGCTAGGCTGAGGCCACTAAGGTTTGGTTGGGCAGAAAACAGCACAGCACAGAGAAGTTTCCCTAACCCATCCTGAGGGCTGCCACCTCTTTAAGGACCTAATGGAAAAGAAAGGAAAAGGCTGTAGGCACAGCAGTTCTGACCTTATTACTATTGCCTAAGGGGCTGGAAAGCGGACAGAGATAAGAGAGGTTAATCTTTTAGGTAGCATTGAAGATGTCACCAAAAGTAATAGGCAAAGGTCCTAACTTCCTGCTATCAAACAGGATTGTGTGTTAGAAAACACTACAGGTGTGGACATCCTGCCCTGGACCCTCCATCACATTCTGACTAGAGGTAAAGACACCAATCCTGGCCCATAGCAATTCTCTAGCCATTTAAACCATTCCTTAAAACTGCCTGGTGGGGTACCACTAGCTCCTTTATAAAAGGATCAAGAGAAGACAGTAGCAAGAAAATGAGTTTTCTTTTGCCTTCTAGGGATGGAGAAAAGTGGTCACAGCAAAGCTTGGCAGTTGCTTTATGCCCGAAGAAATTTGTTAGTCTTTAAGGTTATGTCTACACTACAAAAATTTAGGTCGATCAAAAGTCGACCTTATTAGGTCGACTTAACAAAGTGCTAAGTCGACCTAACCACCCTTAGGTAAACCTAATAAAGTGGACTTAAGCGTCCACACTGTGCTCGGGCCGACCTAAGGGTTAGGTCGACCTAACCGGTGGGTCTTATTAAGTCGACCTAACCTTTCATTAAGTCGACTTAAGTAATTTCTTAAGCTGACTTAATGAAAGCCTGGTGTGGACGGGGACTAAGTTAGGTCAACTTAAGCCTCCTTAAGTCAACCTAACTTGCAAGTGCAGACATAGCCTAAGGTGCCACAGGACTCGTGTTGTCTTGGCAGTTGCTGTGATTTTAGCTCCCCCCAGTGGCCCCTAGGCAAGTTCTGAATTCATAGTGTGTAAACTGGTGGCCACAGACTGTTTAATGTTGAAGGACAGAGTTTGATTTTAAAGTCGTCTCATTCTTGGATAGACATTAATCATGGTTAAAAATTGTACCATCATTTGACAAAACGCCTCCAGTAAAACATAGTCAGTATTGATACCCACATAAAAATGTTTGCTTGCATCGGTTCTGTCTATCCATTCAGCATGGATCCATCCCAGTGCTTACTAGGTGTCCAGGGATGTGCCAAATTGACTTCAGTGGGCACTGGGATGGCCCCAGGAGCTAGAGCTAGGCGTCAGTTCCTCAACGCTAGGAAATATCGCCCCCAACAGGTGAACTAATCTAAGTGTCTAATTTACAAATCCCAAATAAACTACAGCATTCTAATCATCTAGGCAGACATAAGGGAAGGGGGAAGGGAGGGCCTCATTCCCTCTTCCTTTGGAGAGAGCATCCCTCAATCTCAACCCAGAGCCCAGGACTCACTTTTCTCTTTCCTCAGAGATACCCGGCAATGATCAAACCCATAGAAGCATCCAGAAGGCTTCTACTCAGTTTGTTTAAATGCAGATTTATTAGGTAAAATTCATTAAATAAAAGTCAGTGAAAAAATAAACCACCTTTCCAGCTAATGTCACTATAAATATCGGTACAAACCTACAGTCTTACAGGTTGTGTAAACAGGAAAAATTGGCTTATAGCTATTTTTCTTCTTTATGATGACGAGAGGTTAGAAAGGTTATTGGGCCCAACCAGTGCTCCCTTCTGTCCCTCTGTCCTTAGCCAAAATGTCAGCTTAAGGGTCACACGGTCCATCCATAGTCTCTCCTCTCCTCTCCTCTCCTCTTCTCTCCTCTCTCAGCAGCCCTCCCTCAGGCCACTGTCAAAGGTCAGTTTGCAGTAACTATCCAGAGACATTGCCTCAGCACAGACCAAACCACAGGATCCAGATCAGATGACTCAGGATTCATTGTTCTTCAAAGGTGGCCCTTGCATGGGCAGAGTCTGTCCCATCTAGAACCCTAGTTCTTGGTTTCTTTCCAGGCTTGCAGAGTTATATGCAGTTGACGAAGAATCTTTGCATTTCCTGAATCTGGTGCTAAGGACGCCACATCCTTCCCAGACTGAGGTACACTGCTAGCATGGATCATTCCCACTTCCTCCTTGGTTTGTGCTTGGAGAAATCAGCAGGAGTTCATATAAAGGTCCCAGCAATTCAGTAGAATGTGCTCACACAGGGTACGGCTACTCTGGCAACTTAAGTCGACTTCAGGATGCTTAAGTCAACCTACACAAAGCTGCGTCCACACTGGGCTTTATTAAGTCGACTTAAGCGCTTCCCTGACATGCACTAAACCTGAAACAAAACCAGACAACAAATCAACTTACATTATCGCACCTTAGCCTCACCTGCAACGCTTTAGATCCAAGGAGAGCACAGCAAGGATTTTCCATGTCTAAATGATCTGTGCCCTAGATCTAAACAATCAGATCCATCTGCTCAGAGCAGCTCTAGCTGGCCCGGTGGTGTGCTAACATCTGTGGAGTAGTCCCAGGGCAACATTAGAAGATGGACTGTGTGAAAGTCCTCAGTATTGACAAGGCTTTACAACAACATCTGGATTTTTGGTCAGCTTGTTTCCCAGCCTTGACTGAGAAGCACTGGAGCTAACTTCATTCAATTGGTTGAGTGAGGTTTTTACAATGTAGTCAAAACAAATTGTCACCATCACGTGTCAAAATAGACAAAGTGAATTTTTTTCATTTCTCTGTGAGTGTGTGAACGTGCGTGTGTGCATGTGCATGTAGATGGTGAAAGTGACATTTACTGATAAAAATCAATTCCTTCCTCTCCTATCTAATATACATCATGCCTTTAAATCATCACTCCGAACAAAGCCTGACTTATTTGACCGGCTGAATCCATCATCATATTCTCACCTGTCCCCATCAGTTTTGTCACTGGCTGAAACAAACCCAGCCTGGAGGGACTGTTGAGGAAGATTTCCTTTTCTGCTACTGGGTTCCTAATACTGGGATTGACCTAACCATGTGTGGGAAGAAAGGGCAGCCTCCAACCCATCTGAGCACTGGCTCTGTCTGTGCACTGCAGAGCCTATCCCCTGTACCGCCATCGCGGGGCTGCAGAGAGATCATCCTCTGAGCTAGTGTAGCTAGGTGCTCTGCAGGGCTTATCTAAGTCTAGATGCTGCTCTTCATCAGCTCTGAACACTACACTTCCACCCTGGCTGCCTCTCTCACACACCACTGGTCTATAGATGGACTCCCATCCTTCACTCCAGGTCAGGAGAAGGAGTGCTTTGCGCCTGGCCTCTGTTCTACACTCATACTGTCTTCCACTTCCTGCCCTCTCCATCACATTTCACCCTGCACTGATACATAACTCCACATCCACCCTGTGCCAGTGCATCACATCCCAGCAAAAGACCAGTGAGCAAGAGGATGATGTACTTAGGCCATGTGGGGAAAACCTTTCGCCTGAAATCCTTGGCGGCTCCATTCACACAGGGAGTGAAAACGAGGAAAAGCAGTGACAGAGAGCTGTTGGAACTGAAGTTACCTATTTGCCTGTTTCACATAAGCCACAGAGGCATCCAAAGAAACCATTGATGATCTGAAGTGAAGCCAGGACCATCTCGAACACGCTGATGACAAGCAGAACGGAGAAGAAGTAGACATTCCAAGATACAATGTTAGGGGGCTCCAGGCAGACTGAATTCCAGAGCGATTGGTCATACAAATAATTCTGAGACCTAAAAGAGAGACTCTGATGAGACAGTGATGGGACAAAGAAGTTTGAAGGGATGACCTGTAGCTCATTGTGTAAAAACCGTGCATGCGTGTCTGCACGGGCACACATGCATGAGTGTGTCCTTTTTGGTTCACTGTGATGGCTAAGGGCAGCCTGCTATTTTTTTAATTTTAAAAACAACATGAAGCTGAGCTGATCTTCCCTGTCTTTTCTGAAAGACCCCATAGGGGTTTCATATGTGTGTATTGTGAGCTATCAAGCTTGAATTATAAAACTTTAACAAATACTTCCTTCTTCCAAAATGTTCATTAGCCATCGGAGGTAAATAGCAAAAGCAGGGAACATTCAAAACACTTTCCACTGACACTCGCTCAGTTTGAGTGCATGGCTCTTGCTAATCCAATAATTTCAGTGCTTCTCCAGGCACCACAGAGCCATCCCAGTTAGACAAGACCTGAATTGCTAACGGAAAAACACTCTACTACCACCCTTAAAAATCCTTTTCAGACCTGTCTTTATACAGTATTATGAGAGAAGAGGGAATAAGTCACCCACCCCCCCATTTGCAGGTCATTTTTAGTGGTCAGTCAGCCCAGACTGCTTCCCTCCCAGTTTCCCAGGAAACCAGCTTGCTCTGGGATTAATTTCAGAAGCAGTAAAGAGAAAACTTTACTCTTCAATGTTACAACTTTGGCTCAGCTTCTTGGATTAAGGGCAGAGACTAAGCTTTTTTCTATCCCTACTTCTGACTGGGCATCACAAGCTCATTCTACCTGGTGTGGAAGGCCTGGTTTTCCAGATTTACGAATGGGTAATCCCACTTCAGGGCGCCAGTCTGATTGTATAAACAGAGGGGTCCGTCTGTCAAGCCCACACCCGACATGATAAAGCAAGCAGCAGATCCCAGCAATGCCAGCCCCGACAGTATAATGGAAAGGAACATCTGTGGGTAAAACACAGAAATGAACTTGTATTCCAGGTGGGTCACAAGTCTTTTCTCAAACTCCAGGAGTCCTGTATAGTGGAACCAAGATTAAATCTAATGGCCTCGGCTGCTGCAATTAAATCTGCTGGCTGGTAGAAGCTAGGAAACCCTTGCAGCTAGTCGAGGGAGGAGGCCAGGTGAGAGCTGCATCTCTGCTCCCAGATGGTTTCTGTACAGCTGCAGCTGAGTCCTGATCCCTCACTGCCCTGCACCTTCCACCACCATTTATACTGCGTGAGGTGGCTTTAAAAGGCCAGCAAATCAGAACAGCAGCTTCCTGTGTGCTAGAGGAGCAAGTGCGCTACAGCAAATCAGACCCTGTGCTCTGTAACCCAAACTCAGAGGCTCTTTTTAAAAGCCTGGTTAGTATATAAGATTGTTTGATGGGCACATATGCTCCCTTGGGAGTCTGCTTTGTGCTCTCCCAGAAAGATGGATTTTCAAAAGATAACCTGGCTATTTCCTGCATTGCCAGGCACAGCTCTGTGGAAGATTTACGGATCGGAAGCTTCCATTATGATTGCAAAACAGAGGAAGACAGGTTCCTTCCTTCTGCAGGCTAGAGGCAAACTTTTAGTAGCTCCAGCACTATATGTTTTTATTAATTTATTTATTTATTTATTTTTGTCCTGCCTAACAAAACAGAACAGCTGCTGGGAAACCGAGCAGTGAGTGATATATAAGATCCTGTTGTTGCACAAACGTTTGTGAAAATAAAATTTAGATCTGCATTTGGGAAAGGGCTGTGTCCTTTTTACCACTAGAGACCGAGCGCACTGGTGCCCTTAACCTGCAGACTGGGTGCAGGGATGCTGGATAAAAGGGGACTTGCAAATTGAGAGCATTTAGTGCATCACCACTCCCATCAAAGTCCTCCCATGTGTGGTGCTGTCAGTAAAACACAGAGGCAGAATGTGAGTATCTGTGGGGGTGGCGTGCGGACTCTACCCCACACATGTCTCTGGGACTGTGCAATTCACACCACAAGGCACAAGAGGAGGACCAAAAACCACAGGACCAGTGGGATGTGTGCTCACTCTCTGTGGCCCCAGAGTGTGGAGTAGCTGCCCCCATCTGTAACAGTTTTAGCTTCAATGCCAGTGAGGCAGGGGATCCATTTCATATATGAGGAACCAAGGCCCAGAGCTCACACAAGGCTCACAAGGCTAACAAGGGCTATGTCTACACTTGTTAATTTAAGTCGACTTAGTGTGTCTACACTTAAAATTAAAGTTGACTTAAAGGGGAACTTACAAAGTCGACCTAGAGCGTCCACACTGGATGCTCTAGGTCGACTTTGTGGGGCTAGGGAGACCTTGGGCAGGTCCATGGTGGTGGGGGGGCACCCCTTGTGTGCAATGGGGCAAAGGGGGACAGGGACCCTGGCAGGGCTTGTGGGCAGGGTGTGACGCTGGCTGGATTTAGGGAAGCATTTATGATATTATTTTCTATCCACATATCCTAAATGCTATAATCCATAGGAGCTATGTCATGTTTGGAATCAATAGAAAGGTAGTAATTTGCTGGGAATGATTATATAGTTTATGTCTAGGAATTCTATTTCAATTAGAAGTTAGTTTAGTTAGGAATTTGGTGTTATATCTATACTTTAACTTGTATGAATCTGTGTAAATACCTGAGAGAGGCGGGTGTGTAAAATCATTGTGTCCTTAATGTTTAGGAATTTTCCAGGTACAATGGTCCCAGGGAGTAAACTGATGAGCCATTAAGGACATAAGGAATACAACCATTGTGTCCTTGATGGCTCATCAGTTTACTCCCTGGGACCATTGTAACTGGAAAATTAAATTAGTCGATTTAAGCCTTAAGTCGACTCCTTAAGTCAACTTAAAGCCAGTGTGGATGGGGATTAGCGCCTAAATCAACCTTATTAAGTTGATTTAAAGCATTAAGTCGACTTAATAAGGTCGACAAGGGGCTATGTCTACACTAGAAAAAAAGTCAACTTTGTTAAGTCGACTTAACTTTTCTAGTGTAGACATAGCCTTAGGCAGGTAACTGCTGCTCATGGGGCTATCTCACCCCCCACCACCCCACACACGCCTTGGCAATAGTGGCCTATTTGGAACATATGACAAGGACCTTTTCTTTTTATTTGTCTGCACAGTGTCTTGTTCCCTTCCGGGACTAACATAACACCACACAGTTAATTCTAGCTGGTTCTGCAGCTACAACAAAAACATTTTCCACAAGTCAAATGAATCTCTGCTTACGTTCTGGCAAGTTCCGCAGTGGGAGGAACGGCCACATCGCCATCCGACAGCTGTGATCTGAGCTGCGGCCAGAAGAACCTGAGCGAGGAGGAAATGATTCAGGATGAATGAGACACTCCAGTCTGCATGCAGTGAGTTCCTTCCTTTATTTAGCATGGAACATTTGTTAACTTGCCTTCTCCCCAGTCTTACAGGCCTCCAGTACTGTGAAAATATCTGTGGATGGACCCTTGCGCCTACACAGAGCCCCACAGAAATCACTCAAAGACTCTCTGGAGAGCATGGAGCTTCTTAGGGCCAAAGTTAGAATCCTGGAAATATGGCTTCTAGTATCTGTTTGCAACAGCTAGGCAGCACATGTGTTTTGCTTTCAGAACAAATGATCTGATGTGTACAGAAAGTTAGACATGTTAGTAGCTATCCACCACCATCTTTTTATTTTAGACTCATAGGGTGTGTCTACACTAGTAAATTAAGTTGATTTAAGCATGCTTAAGTTGACTTCATTTACTCTGCGTCCACACTGGCATTTCCTTAAGTCGACTTAAGCTGCTGCTTAAGTCGACTTAAGGAAATTCAAAGTCGACTTTATAACACCTCGTATAAAGTCGACTTTGAAGCTTAAGTTGACTTTTTAAGTCAACTTAAGCAGTGTGGATGCCCTAAGTCAACTTAGTCAACTTAGGGCACGGGGAAAGGGAGCTTCCTTCTTGCTCGGACCACTCAGGTCCCGGCAAGAAGGAAGCCCCGTGGTCCCAGCAAAAAGGAAGCCACGAACTTCCTTCTCCCAAGGACCCGCACTCCAGCAGCTGCAGCGTGGTCCCGGGGAGAAGGAAGCCCCACGCTCCCTCCTAGCCGGGACCCTACAGTCCCAACCAGGAGAGAGAGCAGGAGACCCACGCTCCCTCCTGGCTGCAACTGCTCGGTCCGGCTAGGAGGGAGCGCGGGGCTCCCTTTGGCCAGGACTGCTCCGATCCCAGCTAGGAGGGAGCTCCACGCTCCTTCCTTGCCGGGACCGTGCTCCAGCACCCGGGAAGCCTCTGGAGGCTTCCTGGGAGCTGGAGCATGCTGTGTCGGCAATTGCCAGCACTCCAGCTCTGTGGGGAGCCACTGGAGGCTTCCCGGGAGGTGGCGCGTGGTCCCAGCTAGGAGGGAGCGCAGGGCTCCCTCCTAGTCAGGACCCGAGTGGTCCTGGCCAAAGGGAGCCCTGTGCTCCCTCCTAGCCAGACCGAGCGGTGGTGGCCAGGAGGGAGCGCGGAAGACCCGTGCTCCAGCTGCCGAGCAGCCGGTAACTGGAGCGCGGGTCTCCTGCTCTCCCTCCTGGTCGGGACCGCAGAGTCCCGGCTAGGAGGGAGCATGGGGCTCCCTTCTCCCCGAGACCCGCACTCCAGCTGCCGAGCAGCCGGGAGCTGGAGCGCGGGCCGCAGGGAGAAGGAAGCGCGGGGCTTCCTTCTTGCCGGGACCACTCATGCCCCGGGGAGAAGGGAGCCCTGCGGTCCCTTCTCTCTGGGATCTGCACTCCAGCTACTCAGCAGCCAGCAGCTGAAGCGCGGGTCTCCTGCTCTTCCTCCTGGCCGAGACCACTTGTGTCCCGGAGAAGTTCTCCCCGGGACCTGAGTGGTCGCAGCTAGAAGGGTTCCCTTCTGCCCGGAACCTGAGAAGTCCCAAGCAGAAGGGAGCCGAGTGGTCCAGGGCAGAAGGGATCTCCATGCTCCCTTCTCCCCCGGACCGCTCAGGGGCTTGCTGCCCTGGGGTGAACCAGCCCCATGCAGGGCTGACTCTCCCTGGACCAAACGTGTCGACTTAGAGAGTCTAGTATAGACTCTCTAAGTCGAGTTAGTAAGGCCCACTTTAAGTCGACTTAGGAGTCCTGTGTGGACTCTCTAAGTCGACTTAATAAGGTCGACTTAAATTCGACTTATTAAAGTCGACTTATTTAAGTCAACCTAAATTCCCCAGTGTAGACATAGCCATAGACTCATAGACTTTAAGCTCAGAAGGGACCAGTACAATCATCTAGTCTAACCTCCTGCAAAATGCAGGCCTCAAGACCTCACCCACTCACTCCAGCAATAGGCCACCAACGTATGACTGAGTTATTTACCTCCTTAAATCATGATTTTAAAACTTTAAGATACATAGAATTCACTGGTAGGTGAACCATGCCCTGTGCTACAGAGGAAGGTGAAAAACCCCCAGAACCCAGTCCAATTGTGTTTGTACAGAGCCTAATGCCTAGTCCTGGTCCATAGCTCAGGTTCTAGGTGCAACAGTAATACAAATAAACCACAACGAATTTGTTATGCAAATAGCAGATAAATTATTCACAATGAAATAGAACTGGACTGGGACTAGAGACAACTGAGTTCTATTACCAGGGCTTTGTCAATGGCAATGTATGTCCATGGGAAAGTCATCTGATGTCTATATGCATAACCCAGAACTGAGGTTTTGGCAGGGCCTGTGGTTGACATGAGTTGGCATAGGTTCAACTGGCCAAAAAACAAATGCTTCCCAAACTTCAGGCTTCTGGCCATGTGATCAGAAGCCGGCAGTCCAGGAAGCAATCAGCTGAGACACTAAGCTGTCCACGACCTTTTGCCAAAGTAGCTTAAGCAAAGCATCAGCAGCAGAACTTCTAGAAACAATTGGGGTGGGCCTTCTTGTGATTGCAAACAATGGAACAGGAGACTTTGTCAGCTATTCTAACACTGCTAACACAATACACCAATTGGTTTCAATATAAACATCTGGGAGCAGAGTTGAGCAAATAAGAAGAAAAGTTTATTTCAAAGCATCCCAGAATTAATCAAATGTGTTATTAGACAATTGTTGGTCACACAGCTCCACTTGAGCCCTTGCCAGAGCACTTGGTCACCCTGACTGTGGCTCAGAGCATTCTTGGAAAAGGAGAGTAGCACACAGT
This sequence comes from Pelusios castaneus, assembly GCA_007922175.1. Lineage (NCBI taxonomy): Eukaryota > Metazoa > Chordata > Testudines > Pelomedusidae > Pelusios > Pelusios castaneus. The sequence goes on along the minus strand of ML685789.1, from coordinate 25,577,219 downwards.
GGCCTGACTGTCACTGTGAATCTGACTAGGCCTCAAAATGGCCTCCATGGAAAGGAGGGTTAAGGAGGCTGGATGAGCAAATACAGAAATTACTAGCACCAGACAGGCAAGAAGGGGACACGGAAGTGATTCTAGCTCAGGGGTCTGCAACCTGTGGCTCCAGAGCCGCATGCGGCTCTTTGGCTGCCCCTCATGGCTTCGGACTCCAGGCTCTCAAAACACTTGGTTTTGAAGGATTTTTTTATTAATGGTTCTTCTTAATTTTTGGTTTGCCGACCCCTGTTCTAGCTAATGTGCATTATACCAAATAAGAACACGATAAGGGGAAAGGAGTATTTTTTTTAATCTGTTAATTGTTCCAAATGGTTTACAAACATGTGATCTAAGTTGTAGCTGGATTTTCTTTTCAAGTACACTAACAAAGCTTGTGACCCTCTCCACTGCCTTTGGGCCAGGCCCTGCACAGTGGATGGGGGAAGTGAAAGGCAAAAGTGTTGAAATCCTGAAACCTTTCCTAACACTGCCCTGATCTTCCAGTCTGACTTGCTGACTAACGCAACCCACAGAACCTCAGCCAGGGGTTCCAGCCTTCAGCCCAATACTTCCACAGCATTTTGCAGATGGGAAAACTGAGGCATAGAAAGGGGAAGGGACTTGCTCAAAGTTCCCCAGCAGGGTAGTGGAAGGGCTGGGATTAGAAATCAGCTCTTGAGTCCAAGTCTAGTCCAATGTCCCACCCACTGGATATGCTGCCACCAAACCTTGGGCCTGTGTCTCCCCTGAATGTTCTGTCCACACATGCTGAGGGAAAGGGAAAGGAGGGCAAAGGAGTCAGACCACTTACCATTACGCCTCCTCCCCAGACTCCTGGCATTTGCTTAGCCTGTTTGGTGATGAGGCCGTCCTTCATATAGCTCCATCTCCAGCTGGGGAAAAGGAGGAGGACGTTGGCAGTAATGGAAAGCACAGCCAAAGCAGTGAGGCATGGGCCCAGAATCCGAGTACACTTTCCTACACACATTGCCGGCAAGCCAGTGAGCCCTGCACAGAGGGAAGGGAAACAAGGAATGATTGTATTTCATGTGCTCCTGCAGTGCTCCTCAGTCAGTGTAACACCAATGACTTCTACAGAGTTCCTCTGAGGATCTGATCCCTGGCTGGGTTTGCAGCATCTACATGCCATTTCTAAGATTTATTCAGGTACTTAAGCCACACGCACGTATATCATTGCTTGCTATCAAGGTCGCATCTGCCTTTCACTAGAGCTTGATGCTTTTGCTCTCTTTGCATCTAGCCTGCTTAACAAACAAGGAGTCCTGTGGCACTTTTAAAGACTAACACATTTATTTACCACATGAGCTTTCGTGGGAGAAAATCCCACTTCATCAGATGCTTTGAAGATGGGAATCTTACAGAATGGAGGGAAATTAAATGTAGGGATGTGTGTGACATAGGATCAGGTCAGGCTGTAACAGCAAATCAGAATAGATGTTGGGATTCAAACACTGGGGAACAGCAAATAGAGGAAGGTGAGGTCATATCACCTGTTGTAATGAGAATAGAATCCATAGTCCCTGTTTAACCCTGAGACAACAGAGTCGAATTTACATATAAGTTCCAATTCTGCAGTTTCTCTTTGAAGCTGTGATTTGTTATTCATTTGTTTGAGCACATGAGAAAAATCAACTGCCAAGAGATTTAAGCTGTTCAATTGATTGTGTCCTTTCCTGAAATCTATCAGCTACAACCTGGCATATCAAATCTATAAAGAAAATATTTGATCATAAAGCAAACCCTCTGCATCTTCCATGATGACACAAAAATATTATGGGTAAAGATACCTCATCTGTAACTAATTTAAAAAAACAAACAAACCCAACCCTAAAGAATCGAAGCTGAAACGGGAGAGCTTCTGGTGTAAACCTGAGAAGTCTCATTTAGACAATTTTATAAAGAATACGAAGATAAGCAAAAATCTCCCCAACAACACCATTAACTCAACAATATCAGCAAAAGCTAGAGCTCTTCTCTAGGGATCTCTTACTCCTGCGCATCCAGAGATCTCAAAGCACTTTCCAAAGGAGTCAGTAGCATCGTCACTCCATTTTGTCAATGAGGAGACAGAGGCACAGAAAGCTGCAGGCCCCAGGCGTGCTGTGCCAGGCTGAGTGGAGCAGGGGCAGGGGGAGCCAGCTCAACACAGGGACGTTAGGGGCTGGAGGCTGGAGCCCCCCTGTAGGCTGAGGCCAGGGGCTTTAGCCCCTGCGTTGCTCTGGCCCTGCCCTTGCTTATAATGCTTCAGGCCTCCAGTCAAAGAACAGAAATTAAATCATGCAACTTCATGAACAAATCACACAGCTGGATCAGCAAATGCAATTGGCTCCTCAAATGAAATGGTTATCAAATCGGCCATAGGAAGTTAGGAATCCGTGAGTCCAAATACATTTATACAAAACCTGTTACAAATAAGAAAACATCATGATCTGTTCATGGTCAATATGAAAACAGAAAGAGGAAATGTAATAAAATGTCTGCATTAAATACTTCAAAGCTCCACTCAATGACAATTTGCCTTAAATCTCCCTGGGAATACATTTGGTAACTTTATGACTATTTTACACTAGTTTGAATCCAGTCATGCTACTGAAGGCAATTGAGTCACCATGGATTTACACTGGTGTGACAGATTAGAATCTGATACAGTGACTTTACTGAGATTTTTTCAACTCAGTACCAGATTTAATCTAAGGGACAAGTTCTTATACCATTTTATACTGTTTAAACAGGAGACTGTGGCAAGGTGGTGGGCTTTCCCATTTATATCTTTTGCTATTCTGTGCACAGAATATTTAGTTTATTCCTCTCCTAGCCACTAATCATCTTCACCCAAAGTAAACAAGGAGTCCTGGGACACTTTAAACACAGCTACCTCTCTGGAACTTCTTCACCTAAAGTGCTCAGGCTCAATTTCACTTAGTTGCACCAGCATAAATTTGGAATAATTATTCATAGAATCATAGGCTATGTCTACACTTGTTAATTTAAGTTGACTTAGCATGTCTACACTTAAATTTTAAGTCGACTTTGGGGGGCCCTACAAAGTCGACCTAGAGCATCCACACTGGACACCTAGGTCGACTTCTAGGGGCTAGGTGGACCTGGGACTGGTCCACGGTGGCAGGGGGGGCACCCCTTGCCAAGTGCCAGGGGGCTCAGCCTTTGCCCATTGTACCTGGGTACAATGGGGCAAAGCAGGACAGGGACCCTGGCAGGGAGGGTAGTGGGAGAGTCCTAGAGAGCCCTAAGTCGACTTAAAGTCGACTTAGGGCTACTCCAGGTCTACACTGGCTTAAGTCAACTTTCAAAAGTCGACTGAAAACGAGGATTAACAAAGTCGACTTAATTTTCCTTAAGTCAACTTAAGCAGTTTACTTAAGTTGACTTAAGGAAAGTGTAGTGTAGATGCAGAGTAAATTAAGTTGACTTAAGCAAGCTTAATTTGACTTAATTTACAAGTGTAGATGCACCCATAGGGCTGGAAGGGACCTCATGAGGACAACTAGTCGAACTCCCTGCTAAAAGCAGGACCACTCCCACTAAATCATCCCAGCCAGGGTTTTGTCTAACCAGTAGAGGTACTCCTGTTTACACTGCTAGATCCAAGACCAGAACTTATTCCTCCTTCAGTAGAAATTGAGAGCTCCTGTCTATCCACAATAATTGTGAGGGTAGAACAATATCTCAGATGCTCTTTTTCCAAGCATTTAGCATCTTCTTTATGAATTGCTTAATGAGTAAGCAATTAGGCACCATTTAATAGGTATAACATAGCTCTAATCATGGTGCAGTGTTGCTGTTGAATTTGGGTAATATCAACCTAGATTCACTTTACTTTGTATAACAAGGAACTACAAATTTTATCAGGGCAATACAACAGGAAGGGATTTTAACTATGGCTAGGAATTTTGTGGGCAACAGCTGCAGTTTACAAATTCCATAGGGGGAGCTGTATCAGTCTAGTTCAGCAAAACAAACAAGGAGTCCTAAGGCACTTTTAGGCTATGTCTACACTGACACTTTAGGTCAACTTAAGTAGCCTTAAGTCGACCTAAATTACTCCCCATCCACACTGGACTTTCATTAAGTTGACATAAGAAATTCCTTAAGTTGACTTAATGAAAGCTTAAGTTGACTTAGTAAGAACCGCCGGTTAGGTCAACCTAACCCTGAAGTCGACTCCTTAGGTCGACTTAAGCACAGTGTGGACATGGATTAACCCTTAAGACTTTATTAAGTCGACTTAAGGGCAGTGAGGTCGACTTACTAAGTCCACATTCAGGATAACCATTTTGTTAAGTTGACTTAACAAAGTCGACCTAACTTTTTCTAGTGTATACATAGCCCTAAAGATTAACAAATTTATTTATTGGATGAGCTTTCATGGGAGAGAATCGTAAATTCTCCATCTTCGTTCATCTGACAAAGTGGGATCTCTCTCATAAAAGCTCATGCAGTAAATACATTTGTTAGTCTTTTAAAGCTGCAGTTAAGTGAAATTCAGTCTTGCTGAGACAATCAGTCAATTCCTATCAGCCTAGCCCCATGTGGATTTGTGACCCGGTGCAGGCTAAGTTAGCTCTCTGATACCGGAGCCCATATTAAGGGGAATTGGAACAAGCTGTGTAAACCTGCACTGAGAGGGCAGATGAGGAGCAATCCACTATAACAGCTCCCAGGAAAGGAGAGGCAAGGGAGGCAAACAGCCAAGGAAGAGAAAGTCACAACAAGATGATGAGCTTCTGTTGAACTCCGGCTGAAACAGTGAGGCCCCTGGGGCTATCAGGCCAGACTAGGCATTGAGAGATGATGGTGGGCAACAAACTTAAATAAAGAGCAGTGGGAGCATGAAACTGAACTCTGTGAATGGTTTTTTGGGAGCAAAGGACCTGAGAAGAAGGGGGCCCTGTACAAACCCGTTACAGGGTTAAACAGATTTCCCGTGCACTTCATATTATCAGGCCTGAATAGTGTAGCGTTACCAGTGAACTTTCTTTGACAAACCTGGATTCTCTGGCATGTCCTTTGCAACCACAGGTGGGCAATCATTTAAGATGATTTTGCTTCAAAAAAAGAGGCAGAAATGAAAATGATGATGTGGAACTTCAGAATTGAAAGTCGAAACAATTACCCAACAGCTCATTGAAGGCTTCTGGTGTCTCACAAAATCTTGGCAAGACGGGTGGAAAGTATTATTTGCAAGGGCTGACGGGGGCAGAACAATCCGTCTTGCCAGAAATGAAGAGGAAGGGAGAGGGCACGGACCCTGCTACTCACTGAGAACTCTCTTACCCCAGGATTTCATGTTCTAGGAAGCTTGATGTCAAAAGCCCGTACAGGCTCTAGGTCTCTGTTATTGACTAGTAATAAGCCAATTAGGCGCCAGGAAGAGCCTAGAGTAACAATATAATTTGCACATTACAAGATCCATGCAAAAGTGCTTGGGATGCTTTGCCCTTTGCTAATGTAAATTCACTGATAGTGATGGACTTGGAGAGTTGGGGGTCCCAGTGAAATTCTTGCCTCTGACACTGATCTGCTTCACCCTCTGTGGGAGTTCATGTCCCCTTCTGTGCCCCTCTTTCCCTTCTCACCTGCTGGCTTGTCTATTTCAATTAGAAGCTCATTGGGGCAGGAACTGTTTCTCATTATGTGTTTGTACAACACCTAGCACAATGGTGTCTGGACCTCAGTTGGGGTGTCTAGATGATATAGAGAAGTGACAAACAGCCATTTGTTGCTTAGCTTTTCAATTAAGCTGTTCTGCAGAGCCAGCTCTGATGTGGGCATCATTAGCTAGGAATTGGACTGAGCCCACACAAACTCATTCCACACTGGCAACCCCACATGATGGACAGCAACCCCCCTACAATCTCCTAGTTTCTTGTACAAAAGGAAGTCCCTTGTGATTCTTTGGAAATGGCATCAATCTCTTTCCCAGTGAAAAGCTCAACTGCTTCGATTGCCCTTTCCCCTCAAGCTGGGAACAGGTTCTGTGTTAGCTCATCTTATCCACACAAGGCCACTGCTGGATTACTAGGGAAGATGAAATCTAGAAGGGAGAAAGATTCCACGCCAACAAGCACATGCCAACAAGCACAGATGTCCAACATAGGCAAAATCAGTCCTAGATTGGGAACCCCAGAGAAACTCTCCACTCTAACACTAACCTTCCTTTGATGTTAGATCTAGGAGTTATGGTAATAAAAATAAATCATCTTCATCATCAAAAGTAGGTGAATTCATTCCCTAAATCCTCCTTAGTCATATCAAACCCCAGTGAATTCTCGCCTCCCCCTCTTCTCCACTTACCGGAGAGAAATGAAGTGATGTTATGCCAAAGCGATGAGTTATCTTCCAGTACAAGGACAGTGCCACCTCTGTCTCTGCCACTGGGCTGTATCTAGTCACTGGAGGGACTCTGATGAAGCTTGTTATCGGTCCAAGGAAAGGCGAAGATCCCTGCAGAGTCATGGATATTGGACACTTATAACTGCTTGGTCTGTACCAGGAGGTGTCCAGTTTTTCCCATAGATGGTCTGAAATTCTGTTCCTCTACCACCCCCACACCAATTGTCCACCTCATCTCTTCCACATGACTGACAGCTCTGAAGGGAGGATGAGCCAATCTCAATAAAGTGCTTCAAGGCTCACAGAAGGAAGCGTGAATTGTTGCTAAACCAGAAAGCTGCTTCCTGGAAGAACTGAGTTGGGCGGTGTAGCCTGCGAACAGCTGCGTCTTCAGAAAAATGTGGACCAGCCAGAGCCAGAGAGGGGTTGAAGCTGTCTGTCTGGATAAGGAACTTCCCTCTGCTGCCCCATGGCACGTGAATTAAGCGAGCAAACAGGAGTGACTTGGACACCCAAGACCCTCATCCTCCAGATCCTAATAATGACTCCCTGCTGAGGTCATCTGCGGGGACAGGAGCAGAGACTTGTTGGTCTAAAAGCATGACTCTCTTGCTGCTTGAGCTAACAAAGCCACTGTGTTACATCAGAAAGAGCGGCAGGCCAACATCTAGGCTGTGGGCCGTACACAGGAGGTGGACAGAAAGTCACAGTAGCAGGATGGGTTATGCACTTAGGCAGAGGTGTAATGCTATTCACATGTAGTTCCACTGAAGTACACTGAACCACCCATATGCATCCTTATACGCAGGATAGGTTCTGATCTCATTAACACTTCAGGAGGCATGGAAAGGCTATTCTAGAGAGACCACGGACACCCACATATCCTGTAGCCCTGTGTGCTTTACCTGGGGCTCTAGGCAGTGGCTCCCCTCTGCAGTCAGGAGGACAGAAGATCAGTGCGCCCTTTCTCTGGCTCCAGCAGGGACCCCAGTGCCTGTGGACTCAGGTGGAGAGCACTTTGCTGTGCACCCTGCTACAGCCAGGGGGAGAGGAGCGCTGATCTCTCAAGGAACCTGCATCAGTCTTTTAGCCCTATGGAAATGTGCTCTGCCTGGGTCCTTAGGCAGCAGCTCCCTTTCGCAGCCAGTAGGAGGGGAGCCCTGGGCCACTTTTGGACCGCGGGCCACAGGTTGAGAACTACTGGTCTAAGTGGACATTGTTGTGCTACTAGTTTCTGAAGCAAAGCTAGATGGATGGCTAAGAAAACGTTACTCACTCTGGGCAGTAATTGTAGTCCTTTGAGAAGTGCATCCCTAAGCATGCTCAACTTCGGGTTAGGGTTGCCAGTTTTGGTTGGATGTATCCCTGGAGGTTTCCTCATGACTTAATCTTTAATTAAAGATTAATCTTTGAGTCCTGGAGACTCCAGGGCAATCTTGGCAGGTTGGCAACTCTACATCAGCTGCACACGCCCTGGATTGGAGATTTCTAGCTAGCAGTGCCTGCTTGGCCCACACACGGGGCATGGGCCTCCTAGAGGCAGTCACCAAGGATAGATAGGGTTCCTCTCTACTCGGTCATCTACTAGGAACATGTTTCTCAGCCAGGGTCGATGGGCCCATGAGAGGGGGTGGAGACAGTTTCAAGAGGTTCCAGGGCCCACAGTTGAAGCCTTAGCACCCCATGGGACTGATATTGGACTTGGAGCCCTGGAGACCCCCTAGCTCCAACACCCCCTACAGGGCTAACGCTCCGAGCCCCAGTGTCCCTCCAAGGTTGAAGCCCCAAACCACACCCCTCTACCCAGAGTCCCAGCACCCCACAGGGCAGAAGTCTGTCCCCCTGGACTCCCATACTCCCCTCCTCCACACACCCAGTGGCTGAAACCAGCCCCCTTCACACTGGGCCTTGGAGTTTTTATAGCCTCAGGAAAAATCAGGCTGAAAATCCTGGCATTAGGGAACAGCCAAAGCAGTGGGGAAGGTGGGTGGCTGGTGGAGCATTCAAGGACACACATCTTGAAGAACTCCTTGTAACATTTTCTTCTTCCAGAGGCGATGGGATGGGAGCGGGGAGGCATGTAGGGTGAGGTGCTCCCCCAGATTTGCTGCTTGGCTTGTACTGAGCATGCTCACATGGACTGAGCATACTCAGTAACAGTGCTAATGCCAGCTGTCCTCCCCTGCCCCACTCTCAATGTCAGACACAGGTCTTCTCCACAGTCTTTATGTAGTGTTCCTGTGTGTGATCCACTGCAGGTCACTTCCAAGCAGTATCCCTTGAAGAAGACAAGAGATTCAGACCAGGATCCAAGAACCGAAAACGGTACTGCAGAGCCAAGCACCGCATCACATTAGAGAGCATGGAGTAGAATGGAATACTTTGAAAACATATGGATTGGAGACCAGGTAACAGCTCTACATATCTCAGGTTTTGAGATTTTCTTCAAAATTGCAATAGCTGTTGCTTGCAGTCTGATTAAACACACTCTCCGAGTCTTACAACACAATATCCATTTGGAGCAGCTTTGTGCAGAATAGGAACCCTCTTAGCTCTGTCTGCAAAGGATGTGAAGAGTCTAGGAAATCTCCTAAACTGCTTAGTCCTTTCCAGGTAGAAGGGTAAGTGCCTTCCAATGTCCAGGGTGTGGAAACAGGATTCCCAGACTGTGAAGTTTTGGAAAAAATTCTGGTAGATGGTTAGAGTGATTCATTTGAAATTCCAACATAACCTTGGGAAGGAACACAAGCCAAAATGGAGAAAAAACAGGTTAAAGAATAATTAAATGAATTCAAACTGGTATGCCTGATGAAATTCACCCTAGGGTACTTAAGGAACTAGCTGAAGCAATTTTGAAATCATTAGCAATTAACTTCAAGAACTCCTGGAGGATGGATGAGGCATTCCCAGAGAATTGGAGAAGGGCAAACATAGAACTAGCTTTTTAAAAAAGGGAATGAAAGGAACTGGAGATCAGACAGCCTAATTTTGACACTTGGAAAGATACTAATAAAGTATTCATTTGTAAGCACCTGGAAGGTCAAAAGTTTACAAGGACTAGCCAACACGGATTTGTCAAAAACAAATCATGTCAAACAAAGCAACTTTTCTTCTTTGACGGAGTTATTGGTGTAGTGTGGGGGTTGGTAACCTCCAGCTCCAGAGCCACATGCAGTTCCTGGCTGCCCTCCTTGCGGCTCAGTGATGATCAGAGCCGGCATACTCTGAGCTCCACAGAGGAGCTGCCAGACCCTCCCCTCTACATAGGGTTACCAGAAACCAAAGCATGGAGAGGAGGACAGGGAAGTACGAAAAGGAGGACATGGAGAAAAAGTAGTATTAATATAACTGTCATTACCATATTATGGCATGGAAAATGGGTAATGATTAATGAATGCATGGCAGCATGAAAAAAATGGAGAACAAGTTGAACAACAGAAATAAGCTTAGGGGGCACATTAACTGCCGGACGGAGGACATGAAAGTAAAAAGGAGGCTATGTCCTCCTTTTGCCTGCCGTCTGGTAACCCTACCTGTGCATCACATAGCCAGGGCTGGAGAAGAGGAGGGAAATTTAAAACCCTCCCTCTCCGGCCCAGGCAGTGTAGGGTAGTCTGCGGAGGCAGCTGAGCTGTGTTGTGTGGAGGTAAGTAGTGGGCCCAAGCCCCCCTGGGCAAGGGGGAACTAGGCGTGGAAGTGGCTGCCTGACAATCACTCACAGCTGAGCAGTAGATGGCAGGAGATAAGAACTGATCTGCCGTCACTGGGATGGGCTGCCTGGGAGGGAACAGGAAGGGGTTGTCCCCCAAGGTTTCCGGCTACAGGGGTTGGACTGAAAAGCTGCCTCCAGCTCTAAAGGAGTCAGGGAGGGCAAGACTAGGGGCTACAACTATCCCCCCATCGGCCTCCTAGAGCTGAACATGGAGACCCCAGCTCAGACATGTCCAGGGCTTCCAAGTTCCCTGACCTGCCTGGCTGAGACGGGGGTTTCCCCTCAGCTTTACAATGTGCTACATGAAGGAGGGGGACTCCTTGGGTGATCAGGGTCATCCTTGGGAGGGGGTGAACGGGGCGATTGCCCTGGGCCCGGCGATTACGTGGGCCCCTCGCTGTCCCGCTCCCAGCAGGGCAGTGCGGGGCCCGTGCCGCTGCTCTCCCCCATGGCCGCACTTCGCCCTGCTCCCTACTGCCTTTGGCAGTGAGCTGAAGGCAGCAGGGGGCGGAGCGGGAGTGCTTCGTCTGGTCTCTGGGCCGCCCTCTCCACTACCAGGGTGGAGCAGGCAGGCCCAGAGGCGGGGCAGGTGCATAGGCCCGGCCTCTCTGGGCCGGCCTGCTCTGGCCTGGCCCACGCTGCCATCAGCTACATATGGTCGAGTCCCCGACTGGGGCTAGGGCTGGGCCAGGGTTGGGGCCAGCTCCCCGCTGGTGGGCAGCCTCAGCTTCCTGGCCAGGGCTGGGGCGGGGCCGGCTCCCCATCCCCTCCAGGAGGCAGCCTCAGCTTCCCGGCCAGGGCCGGCTCCCCGTTGGGGGGAAAAAGGGGGTGGAGACCAGGGTTCCTGGGGGGTGGAGTGGGCCAGCCTGCCACACTCCCCTCCAGCATGGGGGAGTGGGGGCCCTGCCTAGGCCGATTGGCCCTGGGGCCCATTCCCCCCAAGGGACGGCCCTGTGGGTGATAGGGGGGACGTAGGCTAAGGACTGGATGGAGCTTGCTCCAGTGGGGCTGCGAGCATCACCCCTGCAGCTGCTCTACTACTACTTGTAGGGTAGAGAGATAATAGCAGTGCAGCCTCCATTTCTCCAAACCCCCCCCCCCCCCAGTCCTCTTACAAGTTTATATCCTTCTGAGCACTCCCCATACTCTCCTAATTCAGAGCAGTGAGCTCTTCTCAGCATGAGCCAGCATTCTCCTGAATCCTCCCACCCACCAAGTATCCCATAGAACTGCACCCCACCCCCCACCCACCCAAGTCAGAGATTCATCATGGTGCCCTCTCTAGTGGATTAGTCACCACTTTGGCAAGGCCAGGTTGATGTTGAATCCAGACTTTTAAATCCTATCTGATGGGGATTCTGGGAGGCATCAGGCTGTGGGGCTGAAGCAGCAGTGTGTAGGGAGGAGTGCTGTCCAGCCTGGCCCTTCTTGGGGACAGGGGGCACAGGAGACACTGAGATGGCCTTCAGCACTCCTCCTGTGCATCACGAGAGACCAGCCATGGCCTCCCCCCACCCAGCCAGGGGGTGAAGCTCCCCCATGAGCCAGTGCCAGGCCGCAGAGGGAGAGGTGGGTACTATGCACTGGGTAAGAGCAGAGGGGGGCAGCGAAGCCAAGCTTGTATTTGCACCCCTCCAAATCTCCAGCCCCCCACACCCACCTGCTCTGCAGTACAGATGTCCCTCCCTGGGGCAGCGGCGGGGCTGTACCAGGACACCTCCTGCCCTGTGTGAGGTGTGAGGGGGGTCACAAATGTAGGCTTGACCCCTGGGCGCCAGAGACTCTTGGTATGCCACTGGTGGGTGGGCAGGTTCTGGGCCCCAGAATCTTTTTGGGCCAGGTGTTGACTCCAGGCCAGGCTGGGAGAGAGCGGAGTGGGGGGGTGGGCTGTGGCCAGGCTGTTCGGGGGGGGGGATGCAGCCAGGCTGTTGAGAGCAGGGGGGGCAGTAGGCTGGGCTGGGCAAGAGCTAGAGGGTGGGTGGGGGGCACAGTCAGCCAGGTGAGAGCTACACCCATTCGCTATGTCTACACTAGAAAAGTTAAATCAACTTTATTAAGGCGACTTAATACGGTCAACTTTAAGTCGACTTAAAGTCGATCTTACTAAGTCGACTTAACAAAAGTCAACTTAACTTTTCTAGTGTAGACATAGCCCCTTTTCGACCTTATTAAGTCAACTTAACACTTTAAGTCAACTTAATAAGATCGATTTAGGTGTAATCCCCATCCACACTGGCTTAAGTCGACCTAATAAGGTCGACTTAAGCGTTAAGTTGACCTAAAATGAGGTGTTATTAAATTGACGTAACTTTTCCTTAAGTCGACTTAAGGAAAGCCCAGTGTGGACACAGAGTAGTTTCGGTTGACTTAAGTCTCCTTAAGTCAACCTAACTTGTAAGTGTAGATGCACCCATTGTGACTCTCAAAATACTTGGCTACTGAAAGCATTTTTTTAAATGGCTCTTATCTTTTGGGTTGCTGACCGCTGGTGTTGTGGATGGGTGGAAGCTGTAGACCTGATATATTTCTATTTTTAATGAGGTTTTTAACACAGTCCCAAATGACATTCTCATAAGCAAACCAAGGAAAAGTGATCTAGATTAAATTATTACATGGTGGGTGCACAACTGTTTGAAAGTTTGCTCTCAAAGAGAAGTTATGAATGGTTTGCTCTCAAACTGGGAGGATGTCTCTAGTAGGTTCTCACAGGAGTCTGTCTTGGTCCAGATACTGATACTTTTCAATATTTTCATTAAATGACATGGATAATGGATCAATATGGTACTCTAATCTGGCCTCCTGCACAATGCAGGCCACAGAACCTCACCCAACCACTCCTGTAATAAATCGCTAATCTAGGACTGAGTTATTACAGTCCTCGAATCATGGTTTAAAGACTTTAAAGTACAGAGACTCCATCAGGAATTAAGTCATGGCCCATACGACAGAGGAAGGCGAGAACCCTCAGAGCCTTTGCCAATCTGCCCCGGGGGAAAATTCCTTCCCGGCCCCCCAATATGGCGATGAGTTAAACCCTGAACATGTAGGCAAAACTCATCAGTCAGACACCCAGGAAGAATTCTCTGCAGTAACTCAGAGAAAAGGTTAAAAAAACTGGGCAGGTTTAGTCTTGTGAAAAAATGACTGTGGGGGAGACCTGATAATAGTCTTCAAATGTTGTAAGGGCTGTTATAATGGGGCCAGTGATCAGCTGCTCTTGGTATCCATTGAAGGTAGGACAAGCAGTAAAGGTCTTAGTCTGCCATAAAGGAACATAACAGCCACATTAGGTCAGACCAATGGTCACTCTAGCCAGTGTTCTGTCTTTTAACAGTGGCCAATGTCAGGTATTTCAGAGGGAAAGAACAGACCAAGGCAATTATCAAATGGTCCCTCCTTTGTGATCCAGTCTCAGCTTCTGGCAGTCAAAAGCTTAGGGACACCCAGAGCATAGGGTTGGGTCCCTGACCATTTTGTCTAATAGCCACTGACGACCGTATCTGCCTTGTTTAGTGGAATGGGCCTACCATCAATCAAATGCTGGCCCCACCCCTGACCTGTCAGACCCTGCCCACCTGTCACCTTAAGACACACCCCCTGGGGTTTTACTTCCAGGTCAAGATGGACACCTGACCGGAAGCAAGGGAATGATGTGTGACCCCTCCAAGAACTACAAAGGATGTGGTTGTCTTTTCTAAAAGGGGCAGTGACTAGTTTTATTTTAAAACCATGTTGTCAAACCCTTTTCCATACCATCAGAGAATATGAGGGTTTAACAGCAAGGAGTCTGGTATGGCTAGTTCTGTGAAGGTTGATCCCATTGTAATCTATAATCTTAGGTAAGACTCAGGTAAAGGTGTTGCAGGATGTAAAATATCTCTGCATCCTTGCTTTTAAAGTTCTGTTCAATCACTCCACATCTCACGCATCATTATTAGTAACAAAAAGGAGGGTGCCATGCTGCTTTCACAGTTTGCTTAAAGGTTTGTTGAAAAATTCTTTTTGCTGATTAGTTTGTGATTTTTGAGGCATGCAACCTTTGCTGAAAATAGTTTTAAAGGCCTTGGATAAGTCACTGCCTGTCTTGTCTTTTAGGCCCAATGCCCAGACAAATTTGGATAAAATATCTCTTGCTGTTAAGGTCTAGTTCAGCAAAACAAACAAGGAATCCTGTGGCACATTTAGACTACCAAATTTATTTTTTGCATTTTATATCTTTTATTTGCTTGTGATAAATCCTGACTCCTTTACTAAATGATTGTGCATTGATTTGCTATATGCTCACTTAAAATCATGTTCTAATCAATAAACTACCATTTGTTTTATCTAAAGCTGTGTGGACTTTAAAGGTTGTGAATGAGCAGAACTGGGTATTCTCATTTCTTTGTCAAATGAGTGAACTGGAGTCCATGAACCAGTGATTGGGGGAAGGGTCCCGATTCCTGTAGGACAGTAGCTCCCAGTATGGCATCTCAGAACTGGAGGAGTTCGCTGAGAGACTGTGCCATAACTGGCTGGCAGGCATATATCCACTACCAGGAACCGATTACACGCAGGAGACTGGGGTGGACTGACTCAGGATTGAGTGGTCAAGTGGAATAGTGGGGGGTAAGTTGGTGTTCAGAAGTGGAGATCAGGGGTTCAGTGGCACACCAGACCAGATTCTGGGAGGGGAACATCACAACCCACACACTTTTTTTTTTTTTGGTTTATGAAACCCGGATTGGTTTCTAACCCCATCACATCTCATCCTTGAACATCACTTCTTATTGTTCATTTACCTACACAGCATCTTCACCATTCACCTTCTCCGCCAGCAACTCCCACAAGCCATGGTCACCTTCCTCCACGGGGACGGACAATGACAAGCTATCGTATGTATTGGTCTGCCTCACAAGCACTTAGGTCTTGGGTTCTAGCATATTCATCACTCTCTTCTCCTTGGAGCTGGTGCTGATGTAGTGTTTTCTCTGCAGGTGGCAGAGACCCTCAGAGCTAAAACAAATGCCAAAGTTCCCATGCAGTAGTGGAGGAGTCCGTGTTTCCTTGCAGCATTTCCAGTTTCTCAAATCCACGTTCTTGAACTGAGACGGGCTCTTCCATGTGGTTCTGGGACCTCCTGGGGTGGCGCTGCTCATGGCCAACTGTCAAAGTTGAAAGATTGGGTGTGGGCTTCAGCCTAGACCTCTGCACTACACCTATTCTTATTGGTATATGTTTCCCTTCTCGGATGGCATGGAGGGGGGGGGGAGAAACACATTCTGATAACTAGAGGGTCGAGGAGAGTTCTCACATGGTCTTCTTCCTGTAAGCGGTGGTCAAATTCACTCCAATTGGTAGAGCAGTGAGAGGAAAGGTCACACTGCCCTCTTCTGGGTAGATCACCTACACCCCAATTGGCCAGTACGCTCTCAGGGAGGCACTATAGGGATGAAGCCCACCCCAGCTGCTGAAGGACAGTAAGAAGAGTTTTTATCGGGGTTGCATGACCCATTCCTGGATGGGTCAGCTCCAGCATTTCTTCTATTTGGTCAAAATCTGCTCTCGGGGATGATCCTATGGGGGTGAAACCCAACCTGACTGGTAGGAGGTTTTTTTATTGGGGTCACATGCCACTTCCTTGCTTCCAGTCAGGTGACCGTCTTGACCAGGAAGCCATACCCCAGGAAGTGGGTTTGAAGATACCAGGTGAGAAGGGCCTGACAGGTCATGGGACGGGGCCAATATATGATTGATAGTAGATCCCTTGTATGACTTCCATGAATTTATCTAATTCTTTTTTTAATCCAATTATACTTTTGGTCTTCATAACATTCCCTGGCAACATGTTCCACAGGGTGTTTGTGCACTGTGTGACAAAGTACTTCCTTCTGTTTATTAAAATAAACTGCTGCCTATTAATTTCATTGGGTGACTTGGGATTCTTGTGTTACATGAAGGGTAAATAACACTTCCTTATTAATTTTCTTCACATTATTCATAATTTTATAGACTTCTTTTATATCCCCCTTTATCAGCCCTTTTCTAAACTGAACAGCCCCACTTTCCCACTTTTTTTTTAAAGTCTATTCTCATAAGGAAGTTGTTCCAGACCCCTAATCATTTTTGTTTCCCTTCTTTTGTTCATTTTCCATTTCTAACATATTTTTTTTGGAGAGGGGAGGCCCAGAACTGTATGCAAGTATTGACAGTGTGGGCATATCATGGATTTATGTAGAACCACTATGATATTTTCTGTCTTATTATCTAGACTTTTCCTAATGGTTCTTAATACTGTTCGCTTTAGGGAGATTGATGCTGGATACATGGAAAAATATTTAACTGTGAATAGCTCTAGGCTAGCTTCAAAGGGAGGTTGTAGAATCCCCATCACTGGAGGTTTTTAAGAACAGGTTGGATGAGCACTAAGTTTAATTGGTCCTATCTGAGTACAGTGGGCTAAACTAGATGACCTCTCAAGGTCACTTCCAGCCTTACATTTCTGCAATTCTATGATAAAAATATACAGCACTATTGCCACAAGGATCTCTCACCTCTGCTGGCAGGTCAGGTTAGATAAACATATTCACAGTGGTCCCTTCTGACCTTCGGAAACCCTCTGTTACTCTGTTCATCTGGGGCAGGAGAGAGAAATTTCTGTATGCCTCTTATAACTAGAACAGGTGAGAACTTTTTAACTGAAATACAATCTTGGTGAAACAGGCTGTTTTGAACTAAAGCTAAAACATTTTATGGCGATGTATCAGTTTCCACAAAGTTTTTGTCACACAGTGTTTGGGTCTGAGACAAAGACACACTATAGGATGTGGGAAACCTAGATTCAAGTCCAGCTCTGCCCAATTTGAAGTGGAAAGGTTTTGTGCTGAATCGTGATCTGTCACATTCCCAGTGCACTACCCACTAATCTACAGAACACATGATAGACAAATTCCCTCAACACATTTCAAAATTTCAGCAAGTGTTGTGAAATACAACTATCATGCTCCAGTCAGCTCTAATTATAACCACTGCTTCTGACGTCTCCTATTCCTCTGATGTCTCCTATTGGGGCTGGCTTTCCCAAATGCTGTTGTTACCTCCGTGCCTCAGTTTGCCCAACTGTACTTATCAAATTTATTTAGAACTAGAAATGGAGGTAAATTTCTAAATACAGGTGTGCTTGCTTAATGGCTTAAACCTTAGGAAAATATGACTACAGCCCCTTGATCAAGAACAGACATAGAGCAGACAAAAGAGTCTTGTGGCACTTTTAAAGACTAACAGATTTATTAATCGCATGAGCTTTCGTGGGAGAAAATCCCACTTCGTCATTCTGTGCAAGTTGTTTCATGAAGTTGATGGATTTCCACTTCAAACGGCTGTATTCAGTGCCCTCCATGTAGTCAAATTCCAAAGGGGTAGCCGTGTTAGTCTATTGTAGAAAGACAAAAGAGTCTTGTGGCACTTTTAAAGACTAAGTGACGAAGTGGGATTTTCTCCCACGAAAGCTCATGCGATTAATAAATCTGTTAGTCTTTAAAAGTGCCACAAGACTCTTTTGTCTTTCTACAATAGACTAACATGGCTACCCCTTTGGAATTAGACATAGAGCAGGAAATGTTTCCAAAACAAATCTTAACATTTATTTGTGTAAGATTAATACAATAAGTTTGCAATATTGAGCATATTTTGACTTACATAAAATAAGCGGAGAGCCAAATGACCGTTAGGCAGTCAAATAGAATGTTGCAGCTCCGCTGAACCACTTTACTAATAAGCATTTAAATATAATACCAATATTAAATTTATACTCTATACCTTATAACAATTAAAATTCTAATCTCCTATGTCATTCAGTAATCAGTAATCAGTGATCAGTCATTTACTGGACGGGTTGGAGATGAGCCCTTCTCACTCAAGCCGCAGTCACTCAGCTTTATTAACACACAAGCTTCACAAGCGCAACCTCTGTCATACTCACAAACCCCTTAAATAGTCTCCGATTCATCTTAATGGCTCCTTTTCTGATCTGTCATTTAGGCAGAGGTAGCCAGAATTTGGGCAATATAAGTTGGAACTTAGTTAGCCGAGTTTGCCTCAAATCCTTAACACACCAATGCCTTACCAAGAAAACGGGTCCGGTCTGTAAGGATCGGGTCCGAGATGAAATTCGATGACGAATAGGTCCGGTATGGCTGGTCTGGCTTGCGATGGCACGGCTGGTCCGGGCCGTAATAATCAGGTCCGGGCTGTAATGGCAAGACTGGTTCGGGTTGTGATGGTCAGGTCCGGGCTATGGTGCTGCTGCTCCGAACTGTGGTGATGCTGCCCCGAGCTGTGGCAACACTGGTCCGGGTGGTGGCATGCAGACTCAAACTACAGAGGCGGGTGGGTCCGTTGACAGTTGGTTTCTGCGATGCGCTGAGTTGCTAGGCAGACTATCTGGTCCAGCTTGCAGGGTGACCAATCTCAAGTCTCGGTGTTCCGACTCATTGCTAGTTGCTGGGTAGATTGGCAGCACCTCCCTGGGCTCTCAGTGTCTAACAACTCTTGCCTGCAATTGGCTGCTCTTTTATAGTCACAGGGAAGGGGGAAAGGGCAGAGTGCATTCTGGGACTTGTAGTTCTAAGGGGTGAGAGTACGAACGTCCAAGAACGTCAGTTAAGGGGGAGGAGGGGGAGGAAAGGGATCATATGACAATGAGATCATCCCTAGAATGAGATCATCCCTAGAGGGAGGAGGAGTGAGTGGAAAAAGAATGGAGAAGGGTTATACCAAAGCGAGAAAAGGGGGAACAGTAATTAAAGGTCCATTTCAAAGCTAAGAAGAAGAGAAAAGAGAATGAAACTATGATCTAACAAAGAAATATAACTTTATGAAATAAAGTATGACTTTGGCTTGTAGGGGTACAAGGTTTTTCATGTGGTGAGAAGAAAAGGCTTTTAATGGTTCAGTCCTAAGTTATCAAAGGTCCTATTTATATTGCTGCCTAGGTGCTAACTATCCTAATTGCTTAACACACACTGTTCCTTACTACTGTTGAAGTTAAAAGAAGATTTAAGTATGTAGATGGTATGGGAAGAGATTGTGTATTGTTGGGGACCAAGAAAATATATCAGAGTGCTTATTATGGTTTGTTATATAAAACAAAATGGAGTTCTCTATAAAACAAAATGGAGTCCACTGAGAAAGAGGCTTCTGGGTACAGTGATGTAATGTTCTTGTAACTAACCCTAATTACTGTTGGAATATTTTGTAACAGTATCAAGCTCTATGCTACTACTAGCCTGCTGGAATTTAAACCTCTTCTGAGGCTTTTCTGCCAATTGCCTCTTCATATAAAATCCATATCTTAGATATCTTGGGGCAAAAATCTCTGGTCACACTGTGGGCTTTCAGGAAGTTGCATGGTGAGTTAGAATTTAGAAAGGGAGTGGATGAATGGCTAAAGGATTTGTAACCAGAGGTGGCTTTTGGGGTAAACGAAGCAGGCACCCACCTATGGTCCTGAGCAGTAAGGGGCCCCTTCACCTATCCCAAAAGCTGTGTCTGTCTTCTGCTCTGCAGGACACATGGTGGGGAGCCAAGGCTGAGGCCACCAGCAGGGAACCAGGGCAGGTTTCAGGGCTCTGGCAGGGCACTGGGGCCATGGATGGTGCCAGCCATGGGAAGCCAGGGCCATGGGGGGGGGGGGGGGGTTGGGGCCCCCAGCGGGGGGGGGGGGACAAGGGGGGGTTGGGGGACCTGGCTGGTGCACCAGGGCTGCAGAGGGGGCCAGCCCCAGGAAGCCAGGGCTGCAGGGCATTTTGGGGCCCCTGCTGGGGCCAAGGGGACCAGATGCGGGGAGCCCAGGCTGTGTGATGGGGTGATGCTGAGCCTATGAAGGTTTTGGTGGCTGCCCAGCAGGGCACCAGGACTGTGGGGAGGAAGGGGGTTGGGGCCTGTGGCAGGATGCTGTGGCTGGGGGCGGGGTGGGGCAGGGCCTGTCAATCCAGGTAGAATTTTTTTAAAGAGCTATCAACATGGTAATTTTCATGAAGTACTAACCTTGCTTAACATTTCACATTCAGATTTAGTGCATCAGGACAGTGAACATAAAATTTTATGGCTAAGGGAAGTGGGTCACATGAGCACACACAAAGCAGAAACTCATGTTTGAAAACATTTAATAATTCTAAAGAGGTTTTCACTTTACTCTTTACTTTTGGGGGTTTCCAGCTCTGAAAGGTGATGATGAATATTCTAAGTTCTGAGATGGATTGTCTTAGGCATTGTTTCCTTTGGTGTAGCTATAAAATATATCCCTCTGGTGAAGTTATAGCCCAGATAAACTTGATGGCCAAGGGAATGCTGATTTTAAGACAGCACTCAGAATTAAGCCTTGGAGACAGCAAATGTCACTGGTTTGCATAGTGAATTTTTAGTGCAACCTGGGGGAACCCTCCCACACAAGCTTTTACTTTGGTTGGCCAAGCTTGGGACTGATGCAGTTTCTCACCTTCCCTGTTTCTATGCTGATACACTGTATTATTGGCACACAGAGCAATGACACTAAGCTGTAGCAAGGTTACTGCCTCGCAGGTAGTCAACTCCATGGCTTGTCAGCACTCAAGAGAATGAAAAACTGAGAGAAGTAGCTAAGATTTTTTTAATCCTGCCTGTAATGTACCTGTCAGTTGACTACAATGGTGAATATATTTGGCCCTGTTTAGCGAGGGTATATACGTAAGCAGAAAAAAAATCATGTTCTTAAGCTTTCTTCTGCAAAAGCCTGGTTACTTACCTTACAGTAACTGAGGTTCTTCAAGATGTGTTGTCTACAGAAATGGTTCGCAACCTTTTATGGACCAGTACCCATTTGTAAAGCTTGATGGCCAGTCCAACCCAGTAAATAGCTCAAGAAGAAAACAAGCATTTATTTTGTTAAAAAAAAATACTCATTACCCATTACATGTAATTAATTAATTAATTAATTAATTAATTAATAAATAATATGAAAGCTGCTCAACAGGCAGAATGTTAAAAGGCAGAAATCAACATCAGGAGGAAAACATTAATAAATCTTAGGTTGCACCAAACTTGATAAACTCTTCAAAGAGGAGCAAACTCAGGTTTCTCATTAAGTGCAATCTGAAGTCCGTGTTCAACATCCAGTCTCTTCCCACTTTTATTCTTCAGTTGATTCAAAGCAGAGAATCCAGTTTTGCACAAGTATATTGTACTGAAAGTCAAATTGACTCTAATAGCCTGGCAAACAAGAGCAGGGTTTTCTCCAGCAGCACTCCATCAAAACTGGGGAAGGCTCATTTCAGTATATTTTTTTTCTCCAACTGCAAGATAACTCAACCAGTTGAGAGTCTTCCTCCACAGGTAGACTCATGTTTTCCAGCACTTTCCAGAGGGGTAGTTGTGTCAGTCTAGTTCAGCAAAACAAACAAGGAGTCCTGTGGCGCTTTAAAAGACTAACAAATCTATTCTTCGCATGAGCTCCTGTAGGTAGAATCCTACTTCATCAAATGCATGAAATGGAGGTATCAGTGTGAGAGGGGATGTATAAATGCAGAAAAGAGTAAGTCACGAGGTCAGTTCAGAATTTTTTCAGCAAACCAAGTAGTTGTTTGGATTCAAACAGTGGGGAATAGGATATAAGAAGGTGGCAGAGTTAAGAAAAGAGAAAGATCAGCTTTTCACTGGCTCACTCATCACAAAAGGTGATCTTTCTCTCTCTTAACTTTTCCACCTTACCTGTTATTCTACACTGTTTGAATCTAAACAACTTGCTTTGTTTCCCGAAAAAATTCTGAACTGACCTTGTGACTTTCTCTTCTCTGCATTTGTACATCCCCTTTCATACTGTTAACTTCCATTTCCTGTATCTGATGAAGTGGGATTCTACCATGAAATCTCTTATGATAAATACATTTGTTAGTTTTTAAAAGTGCCACAGGACTCCTTGTTTGTTTTCCAACACAACTCCAAATGGATCATATATTCTTTACTTTTGAGTTGCTCATCTGGAAAGTAATTGCAGAATCTTGTGTGCAATTTAGTAGAATGATTGCTTTCTTCAGTGCTTCCTGGCTAGTGGAATCTTTTTGATTTTTTGTTTCTAGAGACACATTGTGGAACATGCCCATCCTATTGTTTGAAACATGTTTGTTCCACAAAGAGGGTTTTTTTAAAAAAATGTAGCAATTTTGGCAGTTTGCTCAAAGTGATTATGCCCTCTGCCCTGTAAAAAAAGATTCAAATAATTCTACTGATCAGATATATCTGCCAGATGTGCAACACGAGCAAGCTGTGTCATTACTGAAGTGCTCTGCTAGGATGATACTGTTTCTTTAAAAAAAAAAAAAAGTGCCAACTCACTTTTAAGTTTTTATACATGAAATGACACTTTGCTACAAGACAGCCAACAAACCTCAGCTTGGTAAAGCAGATGTGCATGGGCAGTGACCATTTCCTGACAGAAAATTTGAAAGCAGCATGAATTCTTGGCATTTTTTAGCTAATTCACAATTTTGACAATATCCTTAAGAGTTTTATGGAGTTCAGATACTGTGTCCTTAGTTGCTAATGTCTCCCTGTGCAGGAAAGAGTGGTTCCATGTTGCACTGGGTGTTTCAAAACGATTCTTTGAAAACTCCTGAATGTTTCCCTGTCATTGAAGCAGCACCATCAACACACTTCAACCTGTTCAATCCTGCCAACTCCAAGAAATTATCCTGTGCTACAAATGCAGCAGCAGCAGCGGCAAAATCTGTTCTTGAAAATCACTATTCCTTATCTGGCTCACATAAACCAGCAAGATAAATGAATCTACAAATGCATCAAACTGCACTAATTGTAAAGCAAAACAGCCAATTATTAAAAGACAATCAATTGTTTGCAGTTTGAGGTCTCCCAAGATATAGCTGATTCTTCTCTGTATTGTATTGTTGGAGAGAGGAATTGTTTTTAACTTTTTTTAAGCTGACTCTGTAGCCAGAGATTTTTTCCTTATAAAATCTGTTAGAGAAAATGGTCAGGTAAAAGGCTGCAGAAAAACTGAAAAAGGAGATTAAATTAAACAATAGGAAGACTGAGTGACTAAAATAAAATAAAGAGTGGCATCAGTATCTGCGCATTCTGTAGTGTTTAAAATAACAATAAGTTGCAGGAAAAGAATCCTTAGAACAAAGGTTAATGAGTGAATCTGACATTTGGCAAGTAAAGATCTAGCTTTCTCATGCTCCCTCACCCCTCCCCATCCAGTCTTACACAACTCCCTCCTAACATCATCCCTCCCCTCCCCATTATCACGTAGCAATCACTCCTAGCGTATCCTCTTCCCTACCAAGTGACCTTTAGACAAAGTCCCTCCCTATGTCACCCATTCCCTACCCACTTCGATATGCAACTCAGTCCTTATGTGACCCCTCCCTTCCCCATTGCTACATTGTATATAAAGCCAGCTGCTGGCAGGCTGAGTTTGCAGTACCTGAGATGTGTTAGAAAAAGGAGGGTGCTAGGAGAAGGAAAGACCCGAAGAAGACAGTGCTGAGAAAAAGATCAAGAAGGTGAAGAACTGAATAAGGAAACTGAGGACAGAGCTGAGAAATATTGGACAAACAGAAGCATCGCTAAAACTAAGGATATACTTTGGCTTTAGACAACCAGGCTAACTGAGTCTCCACTCTATGTTTGAGACAAATGTAAACCCAATGTCAGGAAGCTACACAGGTGTCTCTGGGCCACAGGCAAATGGGCTAACTGAGTCCGTGCTCTGTGTCTGAGCCTAAGGTAAGTGTTGTGTCTGTTTTGACAGTGCAGAAGGACCCCTGCAGATGAACCAAAGGATAGCAGGTAGTTTTGTAAGCACTGATTTTGTATGTATGGATATGCCTGTCAATAAAGTTGAATGATTGTAGGAAAAAGGCATCCTTCTAGTACCCATTCAGCAACTGCCAGGCATAGCACTTGCTGAATGTTAGATTTTAAGTTTATAATGTTTAGCATAGAGTGATAAGATACAAAGTGTTAAGTATTAATATTGTTTATTATTAGAATTTAAGTAATATATTGTTAAAAGATATAGATATATTATTCTCAAGATATTTACTTCTATCACTGAATGTAACCACTCATTTCTAAATAAACTTTGCACTCATTTTCAAAGTATCATACCTTATGTGTTCTATTTTGATCAAAGGGCTGTATCCGTATCCTTTTAAGGGAAGATGAGTTGTCTCCCTGGAAATTCCAATAGCGGGGACCACCACATCAGAAGTTTTAGGGGTAACCTCATCCTTTAAAAATTCCCCTGGTAACAAATTGTCCTCCCTAAAATCTTCAGGTACCAACTCACCCAACAATTCAATGCACATGTTAAATGCAGAAAATAAAATTAGCACATTGTCAGGACGGTGAGCTCTTTTTTGGGGGGTTACTTTTTTTTTCAATATGTTGTGCAACAAGGTAAGAGGTACACAATGCTTACTCCAGGACAAATACATGGCCAAGTGTACTTTGTGACTTTTACAAACCTCTATCTTTTTGTTTAAACAAATCTAGAGGCTTTTCTTTATAGCTGGGATGCTTTGTCTACGATGCAACTTAGGGCATGTCTACACTGTGGTGAGATTTAAAGTCAACATTGAGATGCAGAATTAATAGAAGTGGAGAACTGTGTTCACAGCACACTCCTTGTTCTAGGTTCTTGCATCCCCATTGCTATCTGTTAGGTCGAATGTAGAAGTGTTGCACTGTGGATAGGTGTCTCACAGTGCAGCAAAGCACTGTGGCTTGTGGGAAGTCAGCTGTCCCCCCATGATGCAATGTGCCCTCTCTCCCTCCCTTCTTATAAAGAAAAACAGGAAACACTTTTTGTACCATTTTTCTCTGCATGGAGCCTATTTATCTCTGCAGTATTACTGACAGCGTTTCATACACATCTCAGCTTATTCTACAGTATTTCCAGCAATGCGGCAGGATCCGCAGAAACTTGACATGTTATTGATGTTGCTCTCAGTGGCATACTGAGGGTGACTGGCACCCGGGGGCCAACCTCACAGTTGCTGCCCTGGAAAGGGGGTGTCTGTACCTGCCGGGGGGGGGTGTAGCTGGGGGGATACAAATCCCCCACAGTGTGTGGCAGCCGCTGGTCTCCTGTAGCAGTCCTAAAGCCTGGCTCTGGCTGGGACAGGGCAGCCTCACCACCATCACCACCCCTTGCCTGAGGAGGGAAGAGGCAGCCGGATTGACTTTCTACCATGAGGTGGGGGGCGCTGAGTGGCATCCATCAGCACCCTCCTCTATCCCCCCACCCCTTGCCTGAAGGGCTGGCCTGGCCAGGCACCCCCCCACACCCACATCACTTATTGTCCCCTGCTGCGGCCCGGCCTCCAACTCCTGGTTGGAGCAGGGCTGTCTCACCTGAGGAGGGGAAGGAATGGAGAGGTATGGGTTGGCCCTTCACAACACATGGCAGGTGGGGGGGGGGGGGGTGCTGAGGGGTCCCCTGGAGTTTCCCTTACTTTCTTTTCCTGCAGGGGCTTGAGTGTTGTGCTGCAGAATTTCATTTCTATGTATGCTGGGTAGCCCAGCTTAAATAGAAATGGAAGACTTCCAGCACTAGGACCCAGGAGACAGCACACAACTGGCTTATCCTCTGGCTGTTTCTCTGTGAAGAAGGAGCAGTGCCCGCCCCCACCCCCAGCACTTACCCACCCCACTGGCTCTGATGAGTGGCAGCCTTCCCCACATCATCTTGGCAGGGGGCACTGGGCTGGCCCTTCACAACAAGGGAGAAACGCAGGAGGGTCTGTGCTGCTCAGTGTTTCCTGCCCCTCTTCTCCTCCTTCTGCACCTTGTGAAGGGCCACCCTGGCACCCCCCTGCAGTCTGCTGCTTGGGGGCCACACATCTCCCCCACCATACGCCCCTGGCTGCCCTGTTCAAAGCCATTGAGTGAAATAATTCCCGCTCTGTGCAGGCTGTAACACTGTAAAGCTCTCCACCCTGCCCAAGCAGGAAATGGAACTCAAGCCTTGCTGGGGCTGCAGGCAGGGGAGGAGCTATTTGCTGATGAAGTGGCCAAGGTGCAGAATACCAGGAAAGACAGAATTGCAAGAATAGGGAATTCTGGGATAGATCCCAGAGGCCAGTAATATTGGATTAAACTGCTCTGTCTACACTGACATTAAATTGCATTATTAAAATTGAACAAAATGCTATGCCTCCTGCCGGGGTGGTGTTACCACACCTACTTAGACAGCAGTTAGTTTGACTTTACAGCCACGTGAGCGTAGATGCATGCTCTAGAGGGTCAGTGTAAGCAGTGTTATGTTGACCTGAGCTCTTAGCGTAGACCAGGCCTTAGATGGTTTTAAATGGACTTTCGTTTGCTAACAGGTGGCACACTGCAGGCCGCGTTCACCATATCAGTTCTCAAAACATGAAAATCCACACTTTAAGAAAGCAGGGTTGTACCTTCTTCTCTGGGTGTGATGACTTGCTACTATCACTGGTACGTGCAGTTGCAACTGGACAGTTTAAATGCTCATGTTGTGATTAATATACACACTCTTCTCTGGACATTCTATGGAACTCTTTCCCCATAACTCTTTGCATGTTGCACTTGGCTGGCTAATCAGTAAGACTACGAGTAGTTTACAAATTCTGTGACATTTTTACGTGACCTCTGTGACTTCAGCCCCAGCTGGCAGGATTCCAGCTGTCAACTGTCGGCAGCTGGACTTGGGTGACCGTGACCATTTCATACATTCTTGAGACTTTCGGGTCACAACTCCTGGGTTGAGAAATGCTGGTCTATGTGGATACCACAAATTGTGTAGATACGTCCCATGCACACAAGGTCAGATTCTTTTGGCCAGCAGCACCTGTTGGGGCCCAAATCCTAGATCTTCTTGGGCTACCCCTTCCATTTCCCAATGACATAAAAGGCAGAGTGTCACCAGTACAGAATCTCAGAGAAGTAGGACTTGTCCAGGTGGAGAACCACAGGTACTCTACAAAGGGCAAGTATTCTTTGAATATTTGTCTAAACAGACCCCTCTCTTGGTGACTAATGACCAGCTATCTGCTCACCTTGCAGTAACTGATGTTCTTTGAGATGCGTGTCCCTGGGTACGCTCCACTCTAGGTGTTCGTTGTGCCCTCGAATTGAGACCGGAGATTTTTATCACCATGTTCGCTCAGGCCACGCACGATCAGCTTATGAGGCCATTGGCACCTTGAGCCTCTTGCGTGCGGCCAGAGCCCCCGTCTGTTCCTTTTCAACCATGGAGCGTTGTGTATAACTCAGTGTGTGTGTGCGTGTACGTACACCCAGGGAAACACTTCTCAAAGAACATCGGTTACTGCACGGTGAGTGACCTTCTATTCTTCATCAAGTGGTGTCCCTAAGTGCTCCACTCTAGATGCCTATGGAGCAGTTTCCTGAATAGGGAGGAGGGTAGATACGGAGCTTGTGCATTCAACTGATGATAGGACTGCATCGACTAACATCGTGTCTGGTCTCTGCAGGTGTTCAATGGCAAAATGTTTAGTGAATGTATGTAAAGAACTCCAAGTTGCTGCTGCACGTACGTCCTATAATGGCATGTTTTTAAGGAAGGCCGTAGTTGTAACTATGAACCGTGTCGAGTGTGCTCTAACCCATTCTGGGGTTGGTAATTTGTTCATGAAGTATGCTGTTAATATGCAGTCTTTTATCCATTTGGACAGTCTCTGAGAAGATATTGCTGTCCCTCTGGAGCAGGGGTCCTCAAACTACGGCCCGCGGGCCGAATACGGCCCGCCAAGGTTATTTATCCAGCCCCCGCCCCTGCTGCGGCCTACCCCATGCATCTGGGGCAGCGGGGTGGCCGCGGCCAGGGCAGGCTGCCGGTCTCCCACCCACCGGCCGCCTCGACTTCCCGGCCCAGAGCCGACCCCGCCCCGCTCTGCCGACAGCGTCGGCCTCCCGGCACGGGGCCAGGATCAGGCTCCGTTGCCGGGGTCTGTCTGCCCTGCCGGGGCCGCGTTCGGTCCCCACCGGTGCTCCCTCCCAGCTGTGCAGGCTGCGGCCGGGCTGGGGAGATTCAAATCTCCCGCCCTGAGCATGCGCAGATACAGCGTGCTCAGGGCGGGAACGGCCTGGCTGGCAAGCAGCTCTGCCGGCCGTCGCTGTAGTTCCCAGCCTCCGGCCAGGTAAGGGGGCGCTGGAGGGAGGCCTGGAGAGGGGTGGGGGTGGGGACAAGGAGTGGCCGGGTTAGAGGGGTGGGGGTGGGGACAAGGAGGGACCCCCGCGCAGGCCGGCAGCCCCCACCGCCCCCTCCAGACCCCCGGGGCTGCTTCCTTTCTCTTTTTTCTCTTCCTCTTCCTTTCCTTCCTTTCCTTTTTTTTCCCTCTTCTTTGTCTTCCTCTCCCTTGCCTTCCTTCCTCTTCTCTTCTTTCTTCCTTTCCTTTTTTTCTTTTTCTCTTCTTTGTCTTCCTCTTCCCTGCCTTCCTTTCTCTTCTTTGTCTTCCTCTTCCCTGCCTTCCTTTCTCTTCTTTTCTTCCTCTCCCCTGCCTTCCTTTCTCTTCCCTGCCTTCCTTTCTCTTCTTTCTTCC
>ML685789.1:25503114-25548427 GCA_007922175.1 Pelusios castaneus | reverse complement strand
TCTCTTCTTTGTCTTCCTCTTCCCTGCCTTCCTTTCTCTTCTTTCTTCCTTTCCTTTTTTTCTTTTTCTCTTCTTTGTCTTCCTCTTCCCTGCCTTCCTTTCTCTTCTTTCTTTCTTCCTTTCCTTCTTTTCTTTTTCTCTTCTTTGTCTTCCTCTTCCTTGCCTTCCTTTCTCTTCCTCTTCCCTGCCTTCCTTTCTCTTCTTTCTTCCTTTCCTTTTTTTCTTTTTCTCTTCTTTGTCTTCCTCTTCCCTGCCTTCCTTTCTCTTCTTTCTTCCTTTCCTTCCTTTCCTTTTTTCTTTTTCGCTTCTTTGTCTTCCTTCCTTCCTGCTCTTTCTGTCTTTGCTTCCTTCCTTTCTTTCTTTTTTTCTTTTTCTCCTCCTTCCTTCTCTTTTTTCTCTCTCCCTTCTTTTTTAAAACTTTTTAAAAATTAATTTTAAATAAAAACCTTTCTTAAAATTAGATTTCAATTCCAAATTCATTCCAATTAAATTAATTAAACACAATTAATTAATTCTATTTACAATCACTTTATCTTCAATTAATGCCTATAATTTCTGTCTTGTGAGTTTTCCCCAAAAATTTATTCTGAAAAAGTTTTTCACACGGCTTGAAAATTTTGCACACAAGCCACCAAACCTAGAGGGAACATTGGCTACTAGTTGCGTACACAACAGCAGGCCAGCAGGCTAACATCGGTCAGTCCCACACTCTGGGCCTGGCCGGAGCCCACAGCACCAACAAAAAGTGTGTGGATGCATTACTGCCTGCCACACAGTACCCAGAAACACAGGCCAGCAGCAGACGTGATAGCTACGCATTCACGTTTTTTTCTAATTATAATACAGCCCCCCAACAATATGAGGGACCGTGAACTGGCCCCCTATTTAAAAAGTTTGAGGACCCCTGCTCTGGAGCATTCTGCTTTAGATATGAAAAGTCCAGCTGATTTTCTGAATGAATTGATTCTATCAAAGTAAAAGGCAAGAGCTCTTCGAACGTCCAGAGCGTGGAGGAGGGCGGATCATGGATCAGCATGAGGTTTTAGATAGAAAGTAGATAAATTAATTTCTTGATTATTGTGAAACTGAGTGTTAATTTTGGGTATGAACTTTGGATGTGGTGTTAATGTCATGATATCTGCATGGAAAACTGTATATGGGGGTTCAGCCATGAGAGCCCCTATCTCATTCACATGCCTGTTATTGCTACCAGGAACGCCACTTTCATAGAATCATAGAATAATGGGGATGGAAGGGACCTCACGAGGTCATCTAGTCCAACCCCCTGCTAAAAAGCAGGACCACTCCCACTAAATCACCCCAGCCAGGGTTTTGTCTAACCTGGCCTTAAAACTCCCCAAAGATGGAGATTCTACCACCTCCCTAGATAGCCCATTCCACTGCTTTACCACCCTCCTAGTGAGAAAGTTTTTCCTAATATCCAACCTCGACCTCCTCAGCTGTAATTTGAAACCATTGCTCCTTGTTCTGTCCTCTGTTACCATCGAGAACAGCCCAGCTCCCTCCTCAGTCTTCTCTTCTGTAGACTAAATAAGCCTAGTTCCTTCAGTCTCTCTTCATAAGTCATGTGCCCCAGCCCACTAATAATTTTTGTTGCCCTCCACTGGACTCTTTCTAATTTGTCCACATCCTTTCTGTAGTGGGGAGCCCAAAACTGGACACAGTATTCCAGATGCGGCCTGACCAGTGTCGAATAGAGGGGAATTATCACATCCCTCGATCTGCTGGCAATACTCCTATTGATGCAGCCTAATATGCCATTGGCCTTTTTGGCAACAAGGGCACACTGTTGGCTCATATTCATCTTCCCATCCACCATAACCCCCAGGTCCTTTTCAACAGCACTGCTACTTAGCCGATCGGTCCCCAGCCTGTAGCAGTGCATGGGATTTTTCCGTCCTAAGTGCAGGACTTTGCACTTGTCTTTGTCGAACCTCATGAGGTTTCTTTCAGCCCAGTGTTCAATTTGTCCAAGTCTCCCTGGATCCTGTCCCTGCCCTCCAGAGCATCTACCGTTCCCCCCCAGCTTAGTGTCATCTGCGAGCTTACTAAACATGCAGTCTATCCCATTATCAAGATCATTAATGAAGATGTTGAACAGAACCGGCCCCAGGACTGACCCCTGGGGCACTCCACTCTTTACTGGTTGCCAACTAGATATCGAGCCATTGATTCCTACCCACTGAGCCCGTTGATCTAGCCAGTTTTCTATCCACCTTACGGTCCACTCGTCCAACCCATACTTCCTTAACTTGCTGACAAGAATGCTGTGGGAAACAGTATCAAAAGCCTTGCTAAAGTCGAGGTATACCATGTCAACAGCACTTCATCAAAAAGTGAATCAGAGCATGTCCAAATGGCTTCTTGGTTATAGCTCATACTACTAGATTTAGGTCCATCGGTCCAAATGGCTTCTTGGTTATAGCTCATACTACTAGATTTAGGTCCCAGGGTACAGTTAGGGGAGGTATATCTGGAAATACATTTTGTGAGTCCCGGAGAAAGTGTTTTATGATGGGGTTCGTGAATATGGAATTATCTTTGTCCTTTAGGTGGAATGTCAAGATTGCGGCGAGGTGAACTTTCACAGTGCTATTCAATAGTCCTGATTTCTTAAGCCCAATGATGTAATCGAGAATGTTTGAGATTGGTGCTGTGACCGAAGGGATTCAACATTCTTCACATTATATGGAGAATCTCTTACATTTTTGCAGGTAAGATTTCCTTGTGGTTTGCCTTCTGCTGTTGAATAATGTTTTTTTTTTTTTTTTTCCCTCTGAACACTGTAGCTCTTCAGACGCCATGGCATGAGATAAAGTTTGTGGAAGTTCTGATAGAGAGTCTGGCCATTGTTCTGGTACAGAAGGTCCCTGCAAAGGGGTAGCAGTATCGAAGGACACGTCAACATTTGAAGAAGGTAAGGGAACCACATTTGTCTTGGCCAAGCAGGAGTGATCAAGCTCACTGATGCTCCTTCTGTCCAGGTTTTCCGTAATATTTTGTGAAGTAAAGGCACAGGTGGGAACGCATACAGTAAGTATTGTCCCCAGTCCAAGAGAAAGGCTCTCCTAAGGATTTGTCACCTACCACAGCTCTGAAACAAAACATGTGGCATTTCCGATTCCTTTGTGTGGCAAACAAATAGATGGATGGGTAAGCCCATTTCTGGAATGTATTTTGGAGAACGTGGTTGTTTAGTTCCCATTTGTGTTTTAGTCTAAATCGCCTGCTAGCCTATCTGCTGTAACATTCATAGATCCAGGTGAGTACGAGGTCAAAATAGTGATGCTATGTTGAATGCATCAGGCAGAGAGTCTGATGGCTTTTGCGCATAGAGATTGCGAGCACACTCCTCCTTGTTTGTTTATATAATACATGCATGCAGTGTTGTCTGTCATGATTTTTATAGTTTTGTTCTTTATCATAGGAAGAAAGTGCATACATGCATTTCGTACAGCGTGGAGTTCTAGTACGTTGATGTGTAGACTCGTCTTGTGAATTGACCAGCGACCTTGTGCAGTGTAATTTCCAAGGCAAGCACCACATCTGAGCAATGATGCATCTGTGGTTATGAAAACAGATGGTGGATCCTGCATGAAAGGTATCCCTGTGGTCATATTGTGTGGTGGTGTCCACCATTGTAGTTTCCTTGTGTGTGGTAATGTAACTGTTTTGAACAGACTATGTTTTCTTGGTCTGTAAACCGAGCTCATCCATGATTGTAATCAGTGCACGTGGAGGCCAGCGTGTAGGATGACCTGAGTTGTAGCCGCCATATGGCCCAACAGTTGCAGACAGGTGTGGACCATTACAATAGGGCTGTACATTAATGTTTTGATGAGGTTCAGTTTGCCTCGAATCTTTTGTGTGGCAATGATGCTTGTGCATTTGTGGAATCCAGGTAGGTTCCTATGAATTCTAATTGTTGTATTGGTATTAGGTATTAGGAATGATTTATTATGCCCTGTTTGTGTGTAGATGTGCAGTGACTACCGCTAGGAGTTTGAGAAGAACCTCAATGCTGTTGAGAGTCCAAAAGGTAGCACTGTGTACTGGTAATGGTTGTAGCTCACCACAAACCGTAGAAATTTTCTTTGGCCAGATGTATGGTTACGTGAAAATATACGTAGGTTGAGGGATGAAAACCAATCTTCTCGTTCCAGTGTCGGTACGATGGTTGACAATATAACCATCCTGAATTTGTGGATTCAGACAAATTTGTTTAGTCTTTGTAGATCTAAGATAGGTCTTCATCCCCAGTTTTTCTTCAGTGTTAGGAAGTATCGAGACTAGAAACTTTTTCCCCTGTATTTCGGTGGTACTGGTTCTATGGCACCTAGGTCTAGAAGGCGGTCTACTTCCTGTTGTAATAATTGGACAAGAGATGTGTCCCTGAAAAGGGATGGAGTAACCATTTTGTATGATTTCCAGAACCCATATGTTTGATGTTATGGACTCCCATTTGTGTATAAACGGTTTCAGGTGATGACCAAAGGGAGTTTCGTTTATTGTGGACACCAGATGGAGCGGGAGTGGGGGTCATTCACACCCTTGACCAAAGCTTCAAAACTGCTGTTTCAAAGATAATGATGCTGATGGTTGAGGTGCAGATTAGTTGCTATAGTTGGGGTACTTCCTCTGAGGTCTCTGTCTATTTCTATGTTGTTGTTGTGGGTATACTGGGGGTAACAGCATTGATAGGGTTGGTATCTAAATTGTGACCCTCTTGTTGTTGTAGGTGTATAGGTGCCAAGAGTGTGTAATGTGGCCAGGGAGTCTTTCATGGTATGCATGACCTTGTTAGTCTTCTCCCCAAAGAGCTTGGCTTTATTGAAAGGTAAGCCCTCTACGGTTGATTGCAGTTGTTTAGGTAATGCTGCTGAGTGCAGCCACGATGCTCTTTGCATCACTATCATGGTGTTGGTGGTTCTGGCCGCTCTATTAGCAGTATCCAGGGCAGCCTGGAGTGCTGTTCTAGGTGAGTTGGCCCTCAGTAACAAGGGACTGGAATTGTTCATGCCTGTCATCTGGGATTAAGTTGATAAAGTTGGCGAATTTTGAGTAGGTATTGTGGTCATAGTTCGTGATTCTCAGCTGGAGTGTGTAGGAGGAATAGACTTGGACCGAATAGGTCCAATCTTTTTCATTCCTTTTATTGTGTTGTGGATTTGTAAAGTGATTGTAGTATGTGGCACTGCTGATGGGGTCGGTGCCGTAGCTCCTATGCACCGTCATGCTTGCCAGTGCCACTGATGTAGATGGAGCTGGGTTCTCTCGGTGCCCTGTCTGACTGGTGCCGAGGGCATTGCTGAGGAGGAGGTTGTTGGTCGCGGAGACCTTGACTCCACATCTGACTTAGAGTCTTTGGGTGTTCTAACAGCCATGGCACTGTGTGGTTTTGGTGTTCCCGCTGGCTTGCCAGCAGGTTCCTAAGCGGGGTTGATGTCCTCTTCCGAGCACTGGCCGCCCCCGGTTTGGACTGGGGTTCTTGCCCCGGATCCGACACTGGTCTGAGGGACTTTTCCAATAGAATCACTTTCATTTGTAATTCTCTGTCCCTCCTGGTTCTCGTTTTTCAATTTTTAGTGAAGGCATTTCTGTGCTATATGCTCCTCACCCAAGCATTGTATGTACTGAGTATGCCTGTCTGATATGGGCATGGCGTCCTCGCATAGGGAGCACCTTTTGGAACCGGTCAGCCCCAGCCTGTTGCAAACTGCAACTGCTGAATTTTTAAAAAAATAAATAAATAATTAAACAGAACTAATTGACTAAAGTTGTCTGAGAAGAAAAATCTAGGGCTAAACTAAGTTTAATTATTTTTAACAGCAATAAGAAGAGCGACTGCAAACTCTGTCTCAATTCGACAGTGGCTGAAAAGGAACTGAGGGGGCTCTGGCCACGAGGCACCAACGGCCTCACAAGCCAATCATGCACGATCCGAGCAACCTCTACAATAAAAATCTCCGGTCTTGATGTGAGGGTGCGATGAACATCTAGAGTGGAGCACCCAAGGACACCACTTGATGAACTTTGGAATTATTGGAAAGGCCAGTGTGTTTCCAGGATAGCAGACCGTTCAAGACAGCTGAAATGGGTATTATCAAGGAGTGCTGAAGTATTCAAATAGCAGATGTCTTTGGCTTTGCTTTATATGCTAGTTGAGGCATTCTAGATTTGGAGCAGAATGGTCTGAACATCAAAGGACCAGCTTCTCCTGGTGGATGTCAGTCAACCAGCGTACAAGGATGTCAAATGTAACTGTGCTGAGACCAGATGTAGGATGTGACCATAGTATTGCCAGGCTATTGGGCAGCAGGTTTGGTGCTGCAGGAGGCACGCTGCAAGGTTCACCAGATCTGGAGATCATGGAAGGACTGCTATGCTCATGGATCCTGAATCTTACCTCAATTTTCTCAGGACCCTCTATTATGGGAAAGGCATACATCAGTCTGGCTGTCCAGGGAATGAGAAAGGAATTAACAGGGAGACTGGCCTGGACCCTCTCTGTAACAAAACACTTGGTATTTGTTGTTCTGATCTGTGGATACCCCCTTGTGACAGATGCCTTGCAAAAACTAGGTCCTTAACTGACCACTGGTGATTGTCTGAGAGGATCTGCTAGTGAGGTCTAAATGCCTGGAAGATGCAGGACCAGAGGCGTGATCTGGGTGATGCATACACCAAGCCCAGAGGCAAATGGCCTCCTTACAGAGTGGAGATAACCTGCCTCTTCCTAGTCTGCTTTCATCAGACACGGCTGTGGTATGGTTTATTGGTACTCAGAGCGCAGTTCCCTGGAGATGAGGCAGGAATATTTTGTATGCCAGGCAGATGGCTCTGAGCTCCCAGAAGTTTATGTGCAGTTGAGCTTCTTGAGGAGATAACAGGCCTGGGGTTTGAAGGTGAACTCTCCCTGCCCTAAAACAGAGACATCGCTCACAAGAGTCTTCATAGGCAGTGGTGCAGAGAAGGGTACTTCCTTGCACACATAAACTGTGGCTTTCCCACCACTTTTTCCCACCAGCAGAGGACTTCTTGTGGGACCACAACCAACATGGCACGTGGTGCCTGCTGGTCAGATACACCAATTTCAACCATCTTTGCATCGAGTATAGGGGAAGTCTGGCACACTGCATCACAGGTGCATGAAGCCATGTATGCCAAAGTCTGAAGCATGTTCTTACTGAGAACTCTGGGTGAGCTTGGAATTGGTTGATGAGGCTCATTTTGGAATCTCTTGGGGAAGAGAAGGTCTTGCGGACCTGGAATGCAAGACTGCGTCTATTAACTTTGCTTTGAATCAGAGTAAAGTGGATGTTTCTCTGATGGTTTTGAGGTGAGTGAGGCAAAGAGTACTAAGGTTACTCACCTATTGGTGTGATCTTCAAATCAGCCAGTCATCACCATGGGTGTACCTGAATTCCTGGTCTCCTTAGATGAGCTACCACAATTGGCCAGCACTTGATAAACATCCTCTGTGATGTGGGAAGACCTAAGGGCAGGACCCTGTACTGGCAGTGAGATGTTTCCACTCGGAATGTGAAGTATTTCCTACAGGGTAGATGACTGGGAAAACAGGCATCCAGAAAATCAAGAGCTGCAAACTAGTTTTGAGGATCTAAGGAGAAAATTATCAATGCTAGAGTCACCATTCTGAACTTGAAACAATGGATGAATCTTTTGAGACACTGAAGGTCCAGAATGAGACACCAGCCCCCTTTCTTCTAGATGACAAAATAATGGGAATAACCTCACTGTCCTTGAACTCTACGGGCATCCCCTGCATCTCGGAGCAAGTCCACCTCCTGCTTCAATAGCATCTCGTAAAAGAAGTCCTTGAAGAGGGCTGGGAAAGATGGTGATGATAGGACTGGAATTGTACGCAATATCCTTTGCTCACAATCTTTCAGATCCACTGGCATATAGTGATACAGTCCAGGCTTCCTAACAATGCAAATCAGGGGATGGATGCAGGAATAACTTTTTTTTGCCAAAAAGATCCAGTTTCTTGGAGTCTATTTTCATGTTATTGTCAAGGGTCCTTGCTACTTGGATCTTCCTGAACCACCACTGCAATGAAAGAGCTTGAAACCAGGCGAAAAGAAGAGCATGAGAAGCCATGGGGAAAACCTTGTACTATCTACCTGCCCTCTGAAAATTGACAGTTATAGATGCTGAATGTGTCAATAGGCCTAGTGAATCTACTAGGTGTGGAAGGATGACTAGCATGTCTAGCAGCTAGCGTGACTTCTCTTCCACTACTTCCATCAGGAGGTCAAGGCTTTTCACCACATGCTTCATCACCTCTTGGAATACCTTAAAGTCATCAGTGGATGAGGCACAGAAACATATGACTGCCTAATCCAGAGTCCCCACTAGGGCCATGACTGAAAAGCATATGGAGATGCTAGACTGGTGGGCACAGGTGATGAGGGGGCTTATTCCCTGCAAGACCCACACCTCCTCCTGGCCAAAACTGGCCTCTGGAGACCCTCTCCGACTCCCAGTACAGCGACCCTGGCAGGGAAGTAGGATGAGCAAAAGTCTCTGTCTCACTGGAGAAAATGAAAAGGAATAAAACTTCCTCCAGAGGCATGGCCACCCTTTCTAGTGTTGCAGGGGGCTCCTGCTCTCCTCTTACTTTGGTAGGTAAAGTCAACATCTCTACCACTGCATGTGGCGTACCATGATGTTGGTGTCCAAAGCCATAGTTAGCTGCAGAGTGACTGATCTAAATACACAATTTAAATCACCAGCTGGAAAGCCTCAGTTTCAATCAGTGATTTTAATGCAATTGTTTTCTAAAGTGTGGTGCATTCTCATTGGTTGATATGACCATTAAAGCATGTTGACTTATAACTCAAATGAGCCTTTACACTAGATTTAGTATGGAAGAAAGTGCCCATCTACTTAACTACCAGCACTCAGGGAGACAGACTTCTAGCCCGATGTAAAAACCCCTTCCATCACTGACTACACTAGAGTGCTACAGCCATTTAGCTACAGAACCATAGCTTTGCTTCTGTCGTGTAGCCATGCCCTCAAAATGCCTGCTGGTGAATGGCCAGATCCCTGAAGGGGCATGTCTTAATCCTCAGATTTAGCTTCATTCTTAACAACTTGGAGCCCAGGTACTGGGGGCCAACTATCTATGAAAAAAATAGTAAAAATTCTTTGTTGAAGCCACAGGCAAATTAACTATACTAACTAATCAATAAAACTAACTGCAACTCTTATGGGGTAGTTGACCCACTCTATCCTTACGCCCACAGAGAGAGGGTTTCCAGGACATCTAGGGCCTTGGGGTGGATACTGTTAGCCAAAAGAATCCAGGTCAGAGCAGGACCCTTGTGAACAAATATGGACAGAACATGGCATTAAGGTTACTGAACTCTGGCTTTAAAGGGGCAATAGTATTATTCCTGTTAATGAAAAACGTGCCCCAAATTTAACACAGCATTTTAAGCAAGGTGCTCACAGGTCTTGTAAATAGTAAACGAATTTGGTTCTTGATCATATACAGTAAATAGACTGCAGGAACAGAAATGTAATTATCACACCTTGAACTACTCTGCCAAATCACTAACACTTACAGAAAATTAACAAAAGAAAAACTGAACATGGGGACTAAATCCCCATAGGAGCTTTAGTAAGTCTGCCACCTTGTAAGATCACACATGAATGAGAACCTGACTGCCAATGGTATGGTCTACACAGCTGAGAGTCAGGGTGATCTGACTCAACTCATAGGGGTTGGACCTCAAGACTAAAAGTAGCAGTACAGACAATAGGACTTGGGCATCCTTTGCGGGGTGTCAGAACCTGGGCCCCAGCCCAAGCCTGAATGTTTATATTGCTTCTTTTAGCCCTGCAGTCCATGTCAACAGGACTTTTACTGCTGTGTAGACATCCCCATTAGAGATAAAATTCTGTCAATTGATGACAACACAGGAGCGCCACATATGGCTCAAGAGCATGACCATTCCCAATTCCAAACAAAACATACCGCTACTGAAAACAGTTTGTTTTATTTCCAGGATCAAATATTACAATAAGACATTTACATATATTTATAAAAAATGCAGCAGTTGTTTATATAGATCAGAGGTTTCCTTGAGTTTGGTCCCTCCCAGCACAGTGAGCTGAAATCTTCCAAAGATTTCTCCTCCTCCCACTTAGTTGCATCATCATTAAAGAAAATGGCTACTGTACAAAATGAGGCAAAGTCACAATTTTGCACAGTTAAAAATTATGTTTGTCAACCAAAGAAACCAACCCCATAAACACACAATGTACTGTAACAAAGTGCACCGTGTCCCTGGTTGAACACCACACTTCTCAGACTCAGTAGAATTTGACTCAGATTTTTTTCAATTAAAGCTGTTCTATAAAATAGCACCTCATTCCCCTCCTATATCTGTCGTTATATGGTATCCTCTTGCAATTCAAAAGTTTCAAAACCTTAAAAAAATTATAAGATGCAGAACTACCCTCTTCGTACTGAAGATGCACTGGTAGAAATTAATGACAACCAACAATGACCGAGTCCAGAATTTCTATAATTAATAGTAATGTATTTCTGAATAATGGTAGATGACAAACCTGAGGCAACTTAAGGCATAAGACCATGACACTAAGTGCTGCATTCTCCAATAAAAAGCCAGGATGGTCATTGTTGCTGGGACTGGCTAGACACTGTAAGTGATCTCACAGCTAACAATTAAGAGACTCAAATAAAATTCTCCAGTATGACACAAGGTTGTGTCCATTAACCTCACAGGTTCCAAAAGCAAATCATAGATCATAACTGAACAGAAATAAAATCTAGCACTTTCCTGGCATACGAAGGAAAACCCTTGTAAAATTACCCTTTCAGAATTATTGTAGCAGTAACATATGTAGATTTCAATAGTCAGTTGTCAAACCCTTTTCAGATTAATTTGCAGAGGAATTAGTTAGAATCTGGAGACTGATGATAATTCCAACTCAGACAGGTGTCTGGCACATTTATATGGGTCAAACTTTACCTAGTTTTGAGTTCTTTGATTAAGGGTTCCAGAATTTATATAAAAGAACAGGGAAAAGATTTCTTTTTTAAAAGCTAGCATAGTCAGAGATATTAAAGCATGACAAAAGCATGCCCATCCTTCATGTAACTGAAGGCTGTCTGCCTTCATACTCAATATAGCCAAAGCATGTTGATACGCCTCTGTGCCCTGGAATGCATCACTGTGTTAACTACTAACTTGATAAAAGGACTGAGTTAAACGAAGGGTTAAAAAGTGGCATTTAATTAAGAAAGGATTGCAAACTGATCCAGCAGAAGTGCTGCATTAAGCAAGAAGAGTTGGGGGGGAGGGGTGAAATAGCTTGTTTCATGAAGCCACTAGAAGGATAACTGGTAACGGGAGAATGTTTCACCTATAAACATTCCAAATCCCCAGCTATCCTCAAGACATGAACATTTTTCTATTTGTATTCATCTATCTAGTGCTTGGTGTTTGAAATAAGGATAGCAGAGCAATGAGATTTCTCTCTTTCCCCCTAGAAAAGTGATGATTTGTAGACCAAATCAATGATGATGGACCAAGCACTCCAGCTGTGAAAAGCCAACATAATAAATGAAGTAACAAACTTCTTACTCCAAGGTTACATTCCAATCATCCCTGTTGCCAACTGTCATGAACACTACTGAATGTGACATTCATACAGCACTCAGCTGGGAATCCACTACATAACTACACATTATGCCATTCTGTTCAAGACATACAGATCAGAGGTGAAAGGCAGACATGGTTAGTGATACCATACAAGCACTCATCTGTTGGCATATTTAAGCTGCTCAGTTTGATAATAAAATGAGTTCTCACTATTGTCAGACGTGCAAGGCCCACACTGCTACTGAAGGACAAGCTGGATTTTTATTTTTTTTTTTTTAATTCCAGAATCTTTGTTAATTATACTCTTAAAACAAAGCGGCAGTCTGAGTGGCCCGAGTACACACTGCTGTGCTGTCCAGTTATGTAGCTCATTCGACCTTCAGTAAAATGGATCAACATTAGAGGGAAACAACAATAAGGAACATTGAGATGAGCTCTTTCTTTCAGTCTATAAATCCCATTTTAACTGCACTCTGTGGGTAAATTACTGAAAGAAAAAGACTGACAGTTTTGTTTTATCTACTAGTTTTAGAACTGTGCACCAGTGTTGAGGCAAGGCTGTAGTCTATTCAATGATTTCCAGCAATTGTATAAACCATGATAGCAGAAGTAAAGGTTTGTATGCATTGCTAAGACTCAGATGAATGCAGAATTATATGGAACTGGGAGTATTTACAACACTAATATTAACAAATGACAGGAACCTTAATTTCTATTTAACAACTTAGACTGCTTAGCAATGGCTTTTCCCCCTTCACCCCTGTTTTTCACTTCACCGTACTAACAGACTAGTAGATTTGGCTCTTTTATGGAAAACTTTCTGATGTAGCACTGCTACGGAAATGCTGTTGAAACTTCTGTTAAGTCTCACATCCTGGAACACTATCTGGTGTCACTATAACTCAACAAACACTAAAAATAAGACTTAATGCCTGTAATAAGGCTATTAAACATAATTTTTAAAAGAAAGTACAAGCACATCTGATGATTTACCAGGGATGCGGTGTGCTTCCAGAAGTGAAGTTTAGAATGTGAGCATACCATGCCAATCTTTTAGGACATGATTCAAAGCTCACAGCAGTCAGTGGAAAGACTCCCAGTGGCTTTCGCTCAGGCCCTCACTACGTTTTCTGGCCCGTGGAGTGTGTTGCAAGGTTGAAGCTTTTGGTTAGCTTGTTTTACTAAATGCTCTGACTGGAAACTAAGAAAGCAGCCATCGCTCACTCTACAGGGGAATGGAG
Source organism: Pelusios castaneus (assembly GCA_007922175.1). NCBI lineage: Eukaryota > Metazoa > Chordata > Testudines > Pelomedusidae > Pelusios > Pelusios castaneus. The sequence goes on along the minus strand of ML685789.1, from coordinate 25,535,502 downwards.
GAGACCACTATAAGAAGGCCAAGGGCTCCCAGTATCCTGGGAGTCACACATCTCAACTTCCTCCTCAGCAGGATGAGTCAATAGCATCATTTAAACCAATGCACTCTTGATCTGGTGTTTGTGAAGCTACAGTATGTCTACTGCAAGTCATGATTAACTGTGATACTCATGATTAATTTCAAGGAATTGATGTTAAAGCACAAATCAAGACAAATGGAACCTGTGGGACAAACTGCTCCTTTAAAAAAGGAATCACACTCAAAGGCCAGGAGTTTGAAATGATATTTGTATGAGAGGATGGAGATGGCTATTCCCTCCCTATCAGCCAACGATATTTCCCCATTCTATAGACTCCTCATGACAGACCCATACAGTAGGATCAATTAGTGAAACCAAACAATCCAGTCATGTAGGTTAACGCAGCACGAGTCCACTTCCAAACAATATTTGTTTCTTAACTCGCCAGCTTCCTTTGCAACTTAATAACTTTAAGCTGAAGTCAGAAATTAATTAAGAATGGGGTTTGGGAACCACGGACAATTTAACACAAGAGTCAGTGGAATTGCTATGGTCCCCACTTTCATGTACGTACTAGGGCATCAGATGTCCACTTGCAACCGTGATCAATTTTGTGGACAAGGGACAGCCTGTACAAAAATGCTAGATAGTAAGTCTCAGTGCTCTTGAACTGTCTCAAATTCTTGAGAGGTTCGCCGGTTGAGAAGGTGCAGACTGATTCACGCAGACAAGCGTCAAAGTTAATCATTTCAATTAACTCTCAGAAGCCCAGGAAAGCACCCAGAACAAAACGATGGGAGTTACAGCTACACCTCTCCCTACGCAGCTAGGTCTGAATTGTGTATTTTGTGGGACAGAGGATCCTCCATTCTAGATGCACCATTTCCCGTTCATCCACAAATACCAGTGCACTCCCTTTCTCTTTGGGTCACTGCAGTTCTCTGTCCCTTTGAGGACAATACTGACAATGATCACTTATCACGTCAGAGTCCTAACACATCACATCTGATGTGACAACTCACTGGACAGTGAAGAGATATCAGAACTGGCTTTTGTATGTATCCAGCAGCAAAACTCAAAGTGGTATCAAGGGGAATGCTTTCAGTCAAATTATCCATTCATAATCCCTTAATTATATAAATGCACGTAAGTATTTATACCGTTGTATAATTAGACACAAGAACTCACAATTTTACAGGCAAAGGACAGGTAACTTGCAAAGACCACAAGGAACAAAACTGGGTAGTCCCCATGATTTGCCACGTGTCAGCCGTTAATGTAGGAATGCAGTCTGGAGTGAAATTCAAGGCAAAGTATCCTGAAAAGCTTTACTCCAGGTTGTATTTCTAGCTATCCACTAAAAGGTTCTTTTCTGGCTTGGAGATAGTTACTGCAGCATTCATTCTTTTCTTTGATACCAATGCCAGGCTAAGATCTCCTGACCAACACAATGAAACCCATCGGCAGAGAGGGCCTCATCTTTCGCCCTCTAAAAACTGCCAGGTTTGTCTGATTCTCAAGTTAACCCTACCTGTATTTTTACATCCAATGTGAAAGTTTGTTTTCCTACATAAATGCAGAAACTCTATGTAACAAAAGAACATGCTGCTTCAGTACTAGTGTCTGTAAAAGCACGAGTTAGCAATGAAATGGTTTTGCCTGACTATAGTCTGCTCTAAATGGTTGAATGTCAATTGACCAGCAGCTCAGACACAGGGTAAACATCTGGGGAGAAAGAAAAGTATGCGGTGCAAGAAAAGAATGGCTGCACCGTTCGGTACATTGCATTATATACTTGATTGACTGATATCTTAGTCATAATGTATGCATTGCTTCTGCTGATAGCTTTTATATAGCTTTGAGAACTATAAACCTCGGATCAAACAGACACAAGTTAGTTACTGTTGCTTTATGCAACTCTTAAAATGTTTGTTACTGATACAATTCTGTGCATTTCAGGGCAGTTCCAAATGGGAAGTGGGAAAACAGGCTCCCAGGAGATTTCAGGCCACTTTGATGAAGTGAACCAACATGACCGTTCTAAATGAATGGGATGCCCAACCATGATAGGTTTTTAGGAACCTCAGCAACAGAACCTGCTCTTCTTTCCTTACAGCCTGACTGCTTTCTGAATGCCCTACTGCCCAAGAAAGTGAATTCCCTAGGAAACAGAGAATCAAACAAGTTTTTAAGCTGTATGATAGCCAAAGTTTCCCAGAAAGTCTTATAATACTCCACCAGCAGTGAAGTCTTTCAAACAAAGAGGCACATTTTGGGATAAGAGAAGAAAGTAGATTCTGGAGGAGTAAGTTCTAGTTATGAAAGCAAGTTTCCAGCTCTAGACCAAGCATCCAATTTCCATCACACGCATGTTAGATATTTGCCAACTCCACCAGCAGATCCACCTTAACGTAAAACAAGATGTCACCCCATTAACAGGAAAATAGGGGAAAACATGCATGTGTCATTGACCAAGTCGCCCCAGCCTAATTCATTAAACCCAAAACTCACCGCATACCCTTCCAGCAAATCAGTATTCTGCAGAGGACATGACAGGTGGGCCTCACAAGTCTGTAAAGTTAATGGAGAGCTTGTGTATCGAAAACCAAGATGAAAAAAAACCTCTATAGCAAATTACAATTTTCCTCTGTAAGGCGGTAACTCAGTGCCCAGCCACATGGTATTATTTCTCAATAAAAATAAAATATATATAAACAAAATAGATTTTTTTAGGGGTAGCAGTGAGAAAGAACGTTGGTGCAATGGCCCATTCCTATCCCCAGCATGCTGGATGCAGACTACCCTTTTATGCCAAGAAGGGGATGTGCAGATGTAGGAAACGAACTCCTTCCCAAGTAGAGCATGGTTTTCCCAGGACCAAAGCTGGGAAAGTCACATCCTAGCATTTTCATTTGGTCACAAAACTAGGAGGAAGAGGAGGATGGGGCAAATGCCTGCCCACCCGATTTCAGCTCCATGATCCTGAGCCCAACTGCATCCTTAGTGAGTTGGCCAAGAGGGAGGGAGGAAGGCTGGGAGAGCTCAGGCCATGATGCTAATTCCTTTCCTGTACAAAGACAGTCTCTTGCGGGCACAGGCCAGCCTCCTGCAATGTGATGTCATAGTCCAGATGAGAAAGCTTCCTTCGAGGGAAATTGGTGAGAAGTTCAAAACGTTCATTGGGGTAGCCTTTTGACTGGACATGCTTCACAAGAGCCTGCAGAAAAAGGCAGAAAAGTATTAATCCACATCAGAGTCACATTCTCTTTGAAATGTTAAAGTCTGCCATCATGGCAAAGGGAACTGAGTGAGAAGTTGGGTAATAAAGAACTGTATTCTATGTACAATTATTATTATTATTATAGGCATATATCTATAGCTCCCATGATTGCAATATTGGGGACTATTAAACCAAACAGATGACCCTCTGAGAAAAAAGTGACTTTTATAGGTTACTTGAACAGGACCATGATGAGGTCATCATACTTTTACCTACAAATTAATCTTTTTCTTGCTCTCAAAATATATATTTCTTTGTAAACTGCTCATTAGCTCCTTCACTTCTCTCCCTAGAATGGCAACACTGGGTTTTGGAGGGAAGAAAAGAAGGGAAATGAGTGAGGAAGAGATATCCAGCTCAACCAGTCAAACAACAGCAGGCGTGTCAAGAAGGTTGAATGACCATGTCAGGAAAGGAGGGGAAAGGAAACACCATGTGTGGAACAGAGCAAAAGTGGACTGCCGAGAGAAAGGAATATAGGAGGAAGTAAAAAACGGGGCAAGAGGGAAACAGCAATATAGGAAACAGAAACAGCAATTCAGAAGAAAGGATAATAGGGAAGCAAATGCTGCTTTTCGAGAACAGGAGAGAAAAAGGAAACAAGGACATAGTATGGAAATGGAAAGAAGTAAGAAAATAATTTAGGTTAATGACTAATAAACATCTCCTTATTTTGGCAGACATCCTACACCATTAAATTTTGTGGGTAGGGATGAGTAACCAGGCTTTTTTTTTTTTTTTTTAAACCCCTTTCTTAATACTGTTGTTACTCTGGAATCTGCAGTTCGACAGCTGCAAAGAGAGAGTTCTTGATCGGAAGTTCACCAGAATGCACACAAAATCCTCAGTGGCTCAGGGCACGACACCTCTGACTCCTGGTTTGTTTGCAGAGCTCTCCACTACATCTTTCAGATGCTGGCAACCAAGCCTCAGCCTTAGCACAAGCAATTGGACTTGACTTCTCCTGGAGTACTGGAGGCTCTGAACAGTGATTCTCCTACATCTTCTTTTATTTAGAAATTAGTCTCTTAAGTCTGCTGCTCACACCTCCCTGAACATTTTAAGGCTAGCCTTGTCAGGCCATTTGATAGGCAACAGACATTTTCCAGACACCAAAATCTGACAGCCGCAGATGAAAGGCAGCCCTCTGTTCCTGCACAGATAGCGATACCAAGGTGCTTATTGTACACCACTGCCCTTAAAACAGGTACCCACAGAAAATACTATTTTCTTCATCAGTGAACCCAACAGAGTGAAAGAAGGAAAAACTTGGCAAATGGGAAGACAAGTGAGAGTCAATTCCCTACACAGGGCCAAAACAATGTATACTTCTGTTTTTGACCCCATCCATCCTAGGAATAGGGTAGTGCTGGGAGTGCAAGCATATTCTGTGACCAGTGGTGTGCAATGAAGAACTGTCCAGAATGGTAATACATGAAGGCTGACAGTGAGCGTGCAGTACCTTCAATGTTAGTGTAACGGCAACTGCCATTAGTTAAGTTTTCCACCCTAACCTCAAAAAATGCAATTTCCCTCATTATAAACAATTCTCATGACTGTTTTGGACAACTCTACAACTGAAAGTGCTGAGGGTAAAAAAACCAAGTTAAGCATGGGAAAAGCCTTCATGGAGAACTGTCTTTGAAACGTGGTTCCGATTTGACTGAAAGCATTCTTGACAACTGCAGGATGATCAGCACATTTTGCAGTATGCATGGAGTGTGCCACTAAGAAAGGCTGCCCATGTGCACAGCCAACTGAATTGGATAGTAAAATGTACGGAGAGAGCACAGAGGTCGGGTCTGCGGTTCTCGGAAAGTATGCAGTGGAGTTGTAGCCATGGCAGTTCCAGGGTATAAGAGAGAAACGGGTGGATGAGATCATATCTTTTACTGTACCAGCTTCTGGTGGTGCAACACACAAGCTTTTGAGCCACACAGAACTCTGTGAAAGCTCATCTCTCTCACTACCAGAAGGTGGTCCATAAAAGCTAACGCCTCACCCTCCTTGTCTTTCTAAAATCCTTCGAAGGTATAAGTGACAACATTCAAAGGACTCTGGCCAAGGTGGTAGAATATTTTTAAAATATCTATTTTATCGTCATCAGGGTGGTAATTATGTAATCAGATGCTACCAGAAAGTGTATGAACAAAGGGTAGAGGTAAGGCTGTACATACCAAAGTAGGTTGATTACCTGTACTGTAATTGTCGTTCTCCAATATGTGGGTACAGACATGTATTCCATGCCCATTGGCCCAGTTGCCCTTCCCATGGCCCTCCTCAGATCCCTCTCACTGGAATCCAAACTAAAGACTCCAATGCAGAGGGGATGGAGGGTGGCTTGTGGAAATCATGTCTGCTCCTACAGCTGAAGGAACGAGAGTTACAGTGCAAGGATGTAGCTGCTTTTATTTCTTGGAGTGGTTGCATGTATGCATTCCACTTCGATGATTTACAACAGTAACTGAAGGAGGTGCCTGGAGTCTACCTACAGAATGACTACAAGACTGCCTTTTGGTAGTCTGCATCTGCTCTAGATATTGTCCTAATAGCAGAATGCTTGGTAAAATAAAAGTATGCTGAAGACCGGGTAGCTGCTCTGCAAATGTCAAACAGAAATACTGCGGAATTTGCCCAAAGCTGCCTGAGCCCTTGTCAAATGAGCCCCTGGGCTTTGTGGAGGTACAGACAGGGCTTCCATCTGCAAACACCTGACCCGTAATCCAATCCATGTAAGACACAAAGAACCACGGGAATGATGAAATGGCTTTGTCCTTTACAGACAGAATGCCAAACAATCTCACATCCCATGTACAAAAGTGCTGCTCCTCTGTATTTGAATGCTGTTTAAGGAAAGACTACAGGCAAATACAGAGTCTGTTAAGGTGAAACTGGAATCACATTAGACAGACATTTCTCATGTGGCCCTAGGGCTACCTTATTCTTGAAAAGCTGCATATAGAGAGGTCCTGCCATAAGAAAACCTGGCTTCTGTCAAAGAAGGGACAGAGCAGGCTGCCCAGGCCTCTCATGAAGTCCCATGAGGGCAACCAGCACCAAATTATGGTACTGGTTCTTTAACAGGGAAAGGAAGAGATGAACAATACCTTTTAAAAAATCTAACCACTAGGGAGTTAGACAGCGTGACTTTCACTAGCCTGGCAGATGGAATGCCGAGATAGCTGCGGCGAGGACCCTCAGAGAGCTGACAAGCAGACATGAGGACATGAAATACAACTGACAAACCGAAGTATCCTGAATGAGTGCTGGCCTTGGCCAGATTCCTTGCGCTAGGGCAAAACTGAAAGATGTTTCCACTTGGCCAAATATATGCTCCTAGCAGAGAACTTTCTGCTATCAAGTAGGACTCGCTGCTCTGCTTCTAAGAGATGCAGATGATCAAGTAGTCAGAGCAGGAGTCAGGTTTACTGGGCAGAGTAGGCATCCAGGTTGGGGAACGAAAACAAGGATCAGCACCAGAGTCAACCACCAATCCACAGAGCCAGGGCTCAAGCCATAGTCAAAACCAGGAATTGAAGCGGATGGTCAGCACCAAGGTCAGATACCAAATGCAGAGCCAAGGGTCTACTGCTGCCTGCTAAGTCACCAGTGTCACAGGATGCACATCCGTGCACCTCTAGGTTATGATCTATGTAATTTTTCTGTTCACTTTTGCAATATAAGTGAATGGTTTGATGCCAATTATATCATGCAAGGCTCCCTTTTGAATGCTCTGTCATATTGTTATGGCATCATGTTTCCTGCAGCATCATGTATGTGTACGGATGTGAAACATGTTATATGGCTCAGACCATTAGGGCTTTCTCAGCACAGAGGCTGGAGAGGTACATGACAAAAACAATGCAAATTGAACTCCCTGGCTCAGGTGCAACAAAGGGAATCACCTCGGCCCAGGACGAGGAGGGGCGGAGGGGGGGATGTGAAACAAACAAAGACACTTTGAACTGCTAGAGATAGTCTATCTTGAAACATTCTCCAATTTCAAGCAAAATCTGGACCCTGCCTGTTGATAGGTAGAGACTAGCTATAAAAACATCTTTCAGTCGAACATCTCGTGAGTAATCTTGGACCATGTGGTTAGGTTAGGTAGTGATGTAGGTTTAGAACATGTCTTTTATCTTTTATTTGCTTGTGATAACTCCTGACTCCTTTATTAAATGACTGTGGATTGATCTGACTTAAAACCATGTTCTAATCAATAAACTACTATTTGTTTCATCTAAAGCTGTGTGAACTTTAGAGGGTGTGATGAGCGAGGCTGGGCATATCCATTTCTCTGATAAACAGGTGAACAAGCCTTTGCAGTTTTGTACTTTGAGAAAAGGACATCAGAGAATTAAATTGGGACATAAAATTCCCATTTTGGGGGATCCCACCATGGGGGAAGCTCTCTTATCTATGTCCAATGGCGAGCTGTAGAAATATGGTGTCAAAGTTATTAGAGACGACGACCCAGGAACTGGAGCTTTGTGTTCTATTCCTATCTACCACCAACTCTGTGACCTTGGGCAAGTCTCTAATTTCTCCTGCTCTGTTTTCCCTTCCATAAAATAAGGAGTATATTACAAACTAAGTTTCAGCCCTGTGCATGAAGGGCTTCAAGTTGCCAAGATGAAAGTTATTTCATTAGAAAGGATTATTGTATGAGAAAAGCGAGCAGCACTAGTATGAGGGAAGACACCGGGGAGCCTGTGTAAGAACTGAAACTGGCAGAGGAACCGACAATGTTTGCATGTGTGAAGAGAGTGATATAGCAAGGAGGAAATCACATAGTCTGATATATGCACCACGTTTGTGTTTGGCTAGATCTAATTTTATAGTGTCATCACAAAAAAGCATCCTCTAGTTTCAGCTCTCTTCTACTCAAACAAGGATCTCCAATTGGCTTCACTCACCAGAAGTTTAGCTTGTTCAGGCAGTGAAATTTGTTCCCTCTTTCCATCTGGATACCTTAGCATCAGCTGTGCCTTTGGTCCTAGTGTAAAGTAAGTTGCTACAGGTTAACAACAAGGCAGCTGAATTGAACTCTTTTGTAGACTTAGGTGGTGTACTTTACATACTCCTGGGGGAATTCTGCACCAAAACACTAAAAATTCTATGTGCAATATTTTAAAATCTGCATACTTTGTCAAAACAACACAATATAATCGTACCAGCTTCAATTATTTCAAAATACCTATCAGCAAATCTGTCTGTAACAATACAGACAACAAAAAAGATTCCCCCAGGAGTAGAGAGGTAAAGAAACCCCCATGACAACCTAGTATCCTGTTTCTTTGTTACGCTTTTGTTGGGCACGTCAGTCTGGTTGTGTCACAGATGCCAGCTGGACACATCTTGGGAGAAAACTCTGCCCCTCTGGCCGCGGACATCTACACCCTCTTCCCCCTCAGAGCTCAGCCACAGGGCATCCGCCACCCCCGTGCAGACACCCTACCCCAAGGCTTCAGAGAGAGAGAAAGAAACAGCTGTTGCTGAGTCCCAGGCTTGCACGGAGTTTCCTGAACATTGCTCCCCCCCAAGCAAGTATCCCATATTTTTGAGTTGGACAGCCCAGCTCTGCTGCGTCCAGCAGCGCCTAGCGATGGCCAGCAGATCTGCTGCACCAGTTTTGTGGGAGGAAATGAAATTCTGTGCATCCTGGATTAGGCAATGGTGGAGAATTCCCCAAGAAGTACTTACTGTATGGGAGAACTGGATTAGTGAGTGGAGATTAACACAAAATAAAGGTGGGCTGCAGCGCTCACGCCATGAAGATGAGGTTCTGTTACGTGCCTTTTTTTTTTTTCAAAATTCCTGTTTCCACAGTTTTCTATGTCAAAAATGGTGACTGCCACCCTCCCCATCTCCACAAAAAGACAGAGTAAAGGCAACTGAAGATGGAACCCCCTGCTGACATCAAAGCTATTTGCACGCCAAACTGATGTGAATGCTATTACCAGTGCACGACAAAACCCGGGTGCCAGGTCACCATGGCCGGGATTTGTGGCCTAGCTGCTACCTCCACTGAGGAAATGCAGCAGAGGAACGCCCCCAGGTGACCAAAAATAAAACTGTGGGCACCAAGCTGGAAGCCAATTTTGTCGAGCCCTGGTACTGCACTCTGTAGCAGCTGCTCTCTTCTTGTACATTGCTACACTGTCTTGTAGAAAACTGCTGCACTACTGCCTACTACACAGAAAGCATCAGAGGCAAAAATCTGGTGAGGTCCATCCACACTAGGAAAACATGCACCAATACAACCACACCAGTGTAGATATGCTGCACACGTGCAAAATAGAGTTTACACTTGTAGATGGGTGCAATGAGGCATGCTGCACATTACACAAATGCCAATTTCCCCTAACTCAGCTGGGCTCCTCAAACTAACAGAAACTCAGATTATAGTTCAGTGATTAACAAATTCTTGGGGCTTGTGATGCCATTTCATAGACAATGTTGCTGAAAGCAGAGGGATGTATCCAAAATGGCAAACTTCAAGTAAGGATAAAGATAGAAAAGTGGGGGCATGTTAAAATTAGGACTTAAACATGCTTGCTGACACAAAAGGCAGGTAGAGAAAATTTTAAAAACTTTTTCAAGTTACCATTAGAGGCGCAAAGCTCACCATTCACATCCAATCCCTCCACTGCACTGCCAGGCTTGTCAGCTGATTCCTCCACTACCCCAGCATCAATGCAAGACACTACTCGATGGTTAGGTGTTGTTCCAGGTTCAGTCCTTGTTGAGGGCTCAGGCTGAGGCCTCCAGCTCTCCTCTTTCCTGTACCCTAAGTCCTTGTGTGGAGACTTCCTAGACTTGGCAGGATTCTCTGACTCCTCCTCCTCATCTGAGCCACACACAGAAATGAACTCCTCACTTCCAGAGAAAAGCTCAGATTCAGATTCCTCATCTGATCGGCTGTCCTGTTTGACCTGGGAGGAATCAAAATGCGTCTCCTGCAGGGATGCCCTGATGGCAGCTTCCAGCTGGCTATCCTCACTAGCATCAATGAGGCTCTCCTGTTTGGTGCAGTCAGAACACAGAAAGGAAAGAAAAAACCGTAACTGAGAAAAATATTTTAACAGTGTATATCCGTGAGCTAGAGCACTTCAACAAAGTGTTCCTAGGCGACATCTGATAGGAGTGTAATGATTAATCGGTGTGGCAGCTAGCTGTTGTACTATTTTAAGTACATCTCTTTTCTGATAAATATTTAGATTTTCCAAAAGTGACATCTCCCCCACTGACCCCTCGCAAAAAAAATCTCTGAAGCAATGCTGAACATGAAGTACAATCTATTCTAATGATTCCCAAACCTTTATAATTTGGTGGATCACCTGCTCTCTTCCAAATGTCCGATCTTGCTTTCCATTTGGCAGCTACAGTATTTGTCTGCATGGAAAAGTACTGAGAGGTCTATAATAAAAAGGCAAGCTGAAATAAACTCCCTTTTAATGTGATCTGTGTAGCTGCTGGATGACTGTTTCCCTCTTGCAGGGCATGGGAACTGACGGTTCTAGTTCCAAATTTTCCTGTCTATTTGCTAATCTTTCCAGGTCATTTAGCAATTTGGCCCTGCCCTCTGCTTGCAAATCCTTCAATTTATTATCTGCAAATCTCATCACAGCTTAATTTATATTGCAGAATGAATCAAAAGATACAGCTAGGTGCTCGGGTTTTTGTTTTAGTTGCTCAAAGAAAATCCAAGGTCACTTCTAAGAATCCACATCTGGAGTATAATTAGCCTGAAACATAATTGCTTAAAGAGTGACATAAGTTTAAGCTTTTTGAAAGAGGCAATTCTACTGAGATTAACTAATCTAAATATGAAATTATACATTCTACACTTTCATGGATTAACACCAGTACTGAAATGTATAGCAGTTCACTGCAAGTTACTTTGCGTAATGTTCAAATCCCGAGTATTGTTAGAAGTTTTCTTTTAGGATTATGGTATTCTAGAGACCTGTACAAATCAATCAGGTGCTGGGGAGAAAAAGCATTAGTGAAAAGTAATTGAATTTTCCTCTAGTTTTTATTTTCAGTCTGTCCTTCCAAGACACCAACCCTACCAGTTACTTCTCAATTTATTTGGAGGTGTGGGGTTAAGAGCTTGGGCATTCAGCTGTCAGTGGTACCCCTAATTATAGAACAAATAGTAAATATTTCCTTCAAATAAAGAATATTTAAAATTATAGCACACCCGTTCTAATCTTCACACCTCATAATTCACATCCAACAGTCTTATTTCTACACAGCAATTTTAACAGCAGAGTGCTGCATTGAAAGCTCACATTACTGTGTAACATTTATAACAAATACTACAGATGTAGTATTGCACACAAAAAAATACTGATTAAAAAGGTGAGGAAAATACATTCTCTGATGCATCATCTGCAATTTTTGTGTTTTGACACTTTTGCTAATTCACAGAAGTTTATTTGTATTTCCCATTCAGTGGGGTGAGAGGGTCTACTGGACCAGACACAAATGTGCTGAGTTTTCCTTTTTTCCCTCCTCCCTACCCCACAAGGCCTTATACTTACAGATCGGGAACATTTTTGGGGAGGGCTGGTAGAATGTCCATCTAGTTGCCCGTGCTCACCCAGGAAACCAGTCACTTGGTCCAAGAAAGAAGTTACATCCAGCTGGTGCCACTCCACTAATTTCTGGCCTATGGAAAACATAGGAACATGGGATCTCACTTCACTGAAGGGGACCCTCAAGAGATTTTTGTTTAGCCATTAGGAGCATAAAACAAATTTATCTTATGTTTATTAATTTTTATAAAGGTCCATTTTTGTTCTGCAAAGCTAAAGAGGTGATGAGAAGGCAAGTGTGGATTTATGGAGGACCCTCCTTTTAGTATTTAAAAAAAAGAGGTAAGCAGTTTTCTTTTCTTCAAAGCTTTCAAATCTTCTAGAAAACCCAATTCCACGCTCTATCAGAGTAGAGGTGCAAGTCTGTCTCCATTTAACAGTGCTCTTCACAAGAGACATAATGCCTTCTTTCCTATATGCAAGAATGTATGCATGCGACACATAATGAACAGAATGTTAAAATGCAAGTTTGGAGAAAATAAATTCATAGTTGAGATTTCTTCTAGCTACAAAACTCAGCTCTCTTGCATGAATGGATCTGATGCCCCAGTAAATTAAGGTTATGGAAAGAAGCCTCACATACCACAATATACATTTTTTTTTCTATATGAAAGAATAAAGGGGAAGGTTACAAGAAGCAAAGGTAGCTTCGGCTTCATTTAATATAACAGAAGATGACATGAAACAACCCTAATACAACTGCAAATTCTTTCTCAAGCTTACAGTGAAAAGGCCAGTGAAGAGAAGGGAGTAGATATCAGAATCTGGTTTTCCTATAGCCACATCTTTAAAAAGTGACTAGTTCTAAACAGAATAGAGAGGTTTGGAATTCTCAAAGGGCTACAGCCCTCCAAGAACAAAGACTTCTAAGTCAACTGCAATACAATCCCTTTGCAAGGAACATGAGAGAGAAAGAACTGCTAGAACCAATACCTTAAGTATGTGAAAGTCAGGAAGATTATCTAAACCTGAGTTTCAGTAAGGTAGAGATTCTTTTATTTTTCTCAAGCAGTAAGAAATCTCAGTCGGCACTGATTACAGAAGCCAATAATTCAGTATCAGGAAGCTGAGGACCAGAATCAGTTTTATAGTAGTGGTTTTAGGGGAAGAGAAAACAATCAGAAGATTCCTGGGGACCTGCAAAAATAGTAGATTCATTTTGCTCAGCATTCCGAAAAAGGTTAAAGCCAAAAGAAGAGGTTGCTTACCTGTAACTTCTGTTCTTCGAGATGCGTGTCCCTGTGGGTGCTCCACACCAGGTGTCATCGCGTCTCGCGGCCAAGATCGGAGTCTTCTCAGCAGTATTGCTAGAGGGGGCTGCACGCGCCGGCTGCAGCTCGCGCCACTCCAGGCAGTCTAGGCACGCGCAGCCCCCTCACTCCCTCAGTTCCTTTCGACCGCGGAGCAAGAGGTAAGTACTCCGAAGTAGAGGGGAAGGAGGGAGGGTAGTGGAGCACCCACAGGGACACGCATCTCGAAGAACAGAAGTTACAGGTAAGCAACCTCTTCTTCTTCTTCGAGCGATGTCCCTGTGTGTGCTCCACACCAGGTGACTTATTCGCCGTTGTCTGTTATGGTGGAGGGACTTCGGTGTATAGTTGAAAGCACCGCTGAGCCTACTCCAGCGTCGTTCTGAAATGTTTTGTCAATAGCGTAATGGGATGTGAACGTATGGATAGAGGACCAAATGGCCGCCCTGCATATGTCTGCAAGTGGAACGTTATGAAGGAACGCTGTAGTGGCTGCCATTGCCCTTGTGGAGTGAGCTCTGATTCTTTCTGGGGGTTGAACGTCATTCTGTTGGTAGGCCTCCAGAATGCATTCTTTTATCCATTTTGATAGTCTCTGGTTAGATATCGGTAAGCCTTTGCATCTTTCAGCGATGGAGACTAGTAGCCTGTTCGATTTTCTAAACGGTTTCGTTCTGTCTAGGTAAAAGGACAACGCCCGACGGACATCCAGCGTGTGAAGAGCTGCTTCGCGACGGTTCCTGTGAGGCTTCGGATAGAAGGTAGGTAGGTGTATGGGTTCATTGATATGAAAATGGGATACGACCTTGGGTAGAAACTTGGGGTGGGGACGTAATGTCACCTTATCTTTTTGGAATATTGTGAAAGGGGGATCCGTAATGAGAGCGTTGATCTCTCCTACTCTCCTCGCGGATGTAATGGCGACTAGAAATGCTACCTTCATAGACATGTGATGCAGTGAGCAGGTCGCCATAGATTCAAAGGGTGCTGCCATCAGTGTGTTGAGGACTAGGTTTAAGTCCCAGGGCTGTGATGGTAACCGTATTGGTGGGAAGAGTCTTTGAATACCCATCAGGAAGCGTTTTACCACTGGGTGGGTAAATATTGATGTGTTGTTGAGTCGGTTATGAAAAACTGAAATGGCTGCTAAATGTACTTTCAGTGAGTTAAGGGAGAGGTCGGACCGTTTAAGATGCACGATGTATTCGAGAATTTGCGGAATTGAAGAGGACAATGCTGGGATGTTTCTGCCATTGCACCAATTCTGAAACCTCTTCCATTTAGAAAGGTAAGTCTTTCTGGTGCTTAACTTCCTGCTGTTTAAAAGGATGTGACGGACAGCCTCTGAGCACTGTAATTCTTCATGTTGGAACCATTGAGGAACCACGCTGTTAGGTGTAGTTTCCCGATTTCCGGGTGGAGAGTCTGTCCGAAATTTTGAGTTAACAATGTCTCAATGGGTTGAAGTTGTATCGGTTTGCGCTGCGATAGAACGAGCAGGTCCGCAAACCATGGTTGTCGTGGCCAGGCTGGTGCAATCATTATAACGCGCGCCTGCTCCGTTCTGATCTTTTGCAAGACCTTGGGTATCAAGGGGATGGGAGGAAAGGCATATAGTAGGGGATGGGCCCATGTGATCAGGAAGGCATCTCCCATCGATTTGGGACCCAGGCCTGCCCTGGAACAAAAACGATGACATCTCCTGTTGAGATGTGTTGCAAACAGGTCTATCGATGGTTTTCCCCAAAGATCGAATATGCGTGCCAGTTGAGCACTGTCGATCTCCCATTCGTGGTTGGGAGTGAAGCTTCTGCTTAGAGCATCTGCAGTTATGTTTTGTTTTCCTGGGAGGTAGGATGCCGTGATGGTGACTGAGTGATGTATGCACCAGTTCCACAGTTTTACAGCCTCTGCACAGAGGGTTGAAGATCGTGCTCCTCCTTGTCGATTGATGTAAAACATGCACGCCATATTGTCCGTCATGACCCTTACCGGCTTGTTTTGAATGAGTGGAAGGAAATGCTCGCATGCGTATCGGACTGCTCTTAACTCCAGTACATTTATGTGGAGAGCAGTTTCTTGCCTTGACCATTGACCCTGTGTGGTCAATTGATCTATGTGGGCACCCCATCCTATCATGGAGGCGTCCGTGGTTAGCAAAATTGTGGGATGAATCGGAAGAAACGGTCTTCCTGACATGACATTTTCCTGTCTGGACCACCAGTTTAGGGAGTCTTTTATGTGTTTCGGGATTGTCACTCTCCTGTTGAGATTGTGGTACTTTGGTTTGTACACAGTCGTTAACCAGTGTTGCAGCGCTCGCATGTGTAATCTGGCATTGGGTACTACGCTTGTAGAGGCTGCCATGTGACCTAGCAGCTGCAATACTGTACGAGCTACCACGAAGGGAGCAGTCTTTACTAGAGCAATGAGCTCTTGAAGCTCTTGGAATCTGCTTGTGGGCAACGAGGCCACTCCTGTGTTGGAGTTCAGGAGAGCTCCTATAAAGAGAATTTCCTTGGTGGGTTCCATGATGGATTTTTCTGCGTTCACTTTCATCCCCAGCTTGGTGAAAAGCGATGTGGTCATGAGCGTGGCCTCGTTGGCAGCGTCTCTGGAACGTGCTGTGATTAGGCAGTCGTCCAGATAAGGGAAGATCTTCACTCCTTGCGTTCTCAGGAACGCTATAGGTGCTGCAAGCAGTTTGGAAAACGTTCTTGGTGCTGAGGATAGTCCGAAGGGCATCACTTTGTATTGATAATGTTGGTCGTTTACTGTGAAACGTAGGAACCTTCTGTGCGCGGGATGAATGGTGACGTGGAAATATGCGTCTTTGAGGTCGAGGGAAGAGAACCATTCTCCTTGGGTTAGCATGGGAATTATTTTGTTCAATGTGACCATTTTGAACCTCTGTTTCTTGACGTATCTGTTTAACGGTCTGAGATCTAGAATAGGCCTCCACCCGCCTGATTTTTTCTGTACTATGAAATATCGGGAGTAAAAGCCCTTCCTTATATGTTGAGTGGGAACGGGTTCTATTGCTCCTATGTCCAGGAGTTGTTTGATTTCCTGTTGAAGGAGTTGTACGTGATTGGTGTCCCTGAAGAGGGACGGGGAAGGGTAATGAGGAGGGGGGCGGGAAGTTAAGGGGATGGAGTAACCCTTGTTTACTATCTCTAAGACCCACTTGTCCGTTGTGATGGAGGACCAGGCAGGAAGGAATTGCCTGAGGCAGAAATCGAAGTTCACGGTCACTTGTTCTGATGTTGCTAAACCAGGAGGAAGTCTCAAACCCTCGACCAAGCACTCAAAACTGAGGTTTTTGGGGTTGCTGTTGGTTGTTACTGGAAGACTGCGCTGATTGTCTTCTTCTATAACCCCTCTGTCTACCCCTCGAAGAGTTGTCATGTCTTTGGTGATTCTGAGGGTGGTAGTAGGGGTGATATCGGCGAGAAAAAGTGTTAAATCTCGTCTGCTTTTTCTTGAATGTTGGCGTATGGATACCAAGCGTTCGGAGGGTGGCTCTCGAATCCTTCATCGCGTGCATGAGTGCATCTGTCATATCAGCAAAAAAGGTGTGTTTTATTGAAGGGAAGATCTTCTATCTTTGTTTGAAGGTCTCTAGGTAGAGCTGCTGCCTGCAGCCACGATGCCCTTCTCATAACGACTGCTGTAGCGACAGCTCGTGCTGCAGTGTCCGCTACATCTAGGGAAGCTTGAAGGGATGTTCTTGATATCAGCTGTCCCTCTGCTACCAAACTCCTATGTTGTTGTTTTTTTGTATCTGTGATGAAGTCTGTGAGTTGTGATAATCTCTCGAGTACTAAGTGGTTATAGTTAGAGAGGAGAGCGGAATAATTAGCAATCCTCAAAAGTAATGTGGCTGACGAGTATATCTTACGGCCTAACTGGTCCAAGCGTTTCCCGTCCTTATCTTGTGGTGTAGACTTGAAAGTTGTTTGCCTTCCCTTTTGGTTGGCTGCATCTACTACCAGTGAATTAGCTGGAGGGTGCATAAACAGAAATTCCATTCCCTTCGAAGGAATGTACCACTTCCGATCATTCCTTTTGTTTGTGGCGGATGTGGTGGCTGGGCTTTGCCAGATCTCGTTAGCAGGGTCCATTATAGCAGAGTCCATAGGCATGGCTAGCTTGGACGGTGTTGAAGCGTGTAGAATCTTTAGGAGCTTGTGTTTGGGCTCCGTAACTTCCTCCAGCTGAATCTCCAATTCCTGTGCTACTCTTTTAAACAGGTCATTGAATAACCTTGTATCATCGCTACCAGCAGCTGAAGATGGGACTACCGCGTCCTCTATGGAC
The DNA here is from genome assembly GCA_007922175.1 of Pelusios castaneus. Lineage (NCBI taxonomy): Eukaryota > Metazoa > Chordata > Testudines > Pelomedusidae > Pelusios > Pelusios castaneus. Next base: position 25,518,031 of record ML685789.1, on the reverse strand, counting down.
GATGGTTGGTGTATCTGGGAGGCATTATGGACGGTGTCCCTTGAGAGAGGCGATTGTGATGAGCGCTCGGAAAGCGTGGAGAGAGATTGAGTTGGTGAGCGAGTCTGAGATGGAGAATGGTGGTAATGGCGTTTGCTGGAGTGCTTGCCGTGGCAGGAGCGATGCTGCCATCTATCTGAGGATCTGCGGTGCGGTGTGCTATACCCACAGCATGGGGAGGGGTGTCTATTCCCCTTAGGGCTGTGCCTTGATCCTCTAGAAAAAGGGATAGATGATGTGGATTTGATAGGAGAGCGGCACCGATGTGAGTGATGAGAGTGCCCATGATGAGAATGGGCATGGGAGGACTCCCTTCTGGAGCTGTGTGCCCTGGAGTGTGAAGGAGAGATATGCTTCTCCTTCCTTAATCTCTTCCTCGGTGCCGGCGGAGACTCTGTGTACGGTGCCGTGGCAACCGCACCGTGAGTTCCCTCCCCTGACAGCTGATCTGGGGAGCCCGGTGCCGAAGGCATTTGTTGTTGCTGCGGCGCCTGCGGAGCCGCTGTTTCAAGCGGCGCCGCTGTCGGCGCCGGGGCCGTACGAGCTGCCTGCGTGCCTGGGGCTGCTTTGTCCGGGCCGCTTGTGCGGAGGAAGAGGAGCCCGCGGGTCTCGATCCCGGCTCCTTATGGGAGGTCCTGTCACTCCCATGGTTTGTCTCAGCTCTGGCGCCCGAGGAACCATTAGCCTTAAGGGCAGCCTTTTTTGTTTTCTTTGAGGGGGAACGACCCCTCTTAGAAGCCGCTGTGTGCGCTACTGAGGGAGCGCTTGAATGGCGGCTTGTCGGTGGGTCCGAGAAGAGGCTGTCAATGCCTACGGACGTTGTTGGGGCTAAGGAGTTCTCCATGAGAAACATCCTTAGCCTTAGGTCCCTTTCCTTCCTGGCTCTAGCGCTCAGGTTTAAACAGTGTGGACATTTCTGTGGGACATGAGAGTCCCCTAAACAACGGACACATTGAGAGTGTCCATCCGATGCTGGTATGGGGTCCTTGCACCCCGAACATCTCTTAAAGCCCGATGAGGAGGGCATTGTCAGTGGCCAGCAGCTGTTCCTGCTGTCTTTCGGCCGTTACCGGCCGAAAACGGCCGGCGGCTTTTTTTTTTTTTTTTTTTTTTTTTTTTAAATGGAGTCTCAGCTGATCGAGGCAGTCAAAATCTGACTGAAAATTGTTTGTTTTGTCTTTTCTGTCGTTTCAGGTACAAGAGAGAGAAGAAGCTCCGTCTTCACCCGAAGGCGGTTGAAAGGAACTGAGGGAGTGAGGGGGCTGCGCGCGCCTAGACTGCCTGGAGTGGCGCGAGCTGCAGCCGGCGCATGCAGCCCCCTCTAGCAATACTGCTGAGAAGACTCCGATCTTGGCCGCGAGACGCGATGACACCTGGTGTGGAGCACACACAGGGACATCGCTCGAAGAAGAAGCAATTAATTACATCAAAACTTGCATGGCTATTGGAAAAGTAAGATGTGACTATAACAATCATTTGTGAGCCTCCTGGTGGTGACTAACACGTTACTAGAATATGACCTGGCGATAAACAATGTTGTAGCCCTGCTGCTCCCAGGATATTAGAAAGCTAAGATGGATGAGGTAGTATTTTTTTTTTATTGAACCAACTTCTTTGGGTGAAATAGACAAGCTTTCAAGCTACACAGAGCTTTTCTTCAGCTCAGTTTGCAGGTCATTTGATGTCAGTTTGGGGTCGAAGACCCTAAAAGTAAAAAACCAACTTCAGATTTGCATTGTTCAAGCAGAAAATAGTAAACAAAGAGCACCACTAGCAAGTGAACTGATTTACAAAATTATTTCACTTTTAATGCTCTAGTTTTTAATACCACAAAAAAGGCTTGTTAAAACATGGCTTAAATTGGCTCTTTAAAGCACTTCAAAGCCAGTTCATGATTTGGCCACAAAGTGGTACCAATTTTGTTTTCCAAATGGACAGATAAAGTTAGCAAGTGAAATCAAGTGTCACTACACAAAATTTGCGCAGAACTTGGGTTTTTATTCACTTAGTTGTTTTGTTAGCCTCATAGTTCACACAACCTTTAACTGCTTCAGTGTTGTTTTCTCAGAGAAAATGCTGCTGTTTGTGTACCAACATTTAGAATGCTACAAGGTAATTTACATGTTTCAACCCGTACTGACTAGAACTGCCAAAAGCAAGCAGAACTGAACATTCCCAAACTATAATCACAATTCTATCTGAAGATCATATGTAGTGTCTTCCATCTTACCTGTCCTGGGGTCCAGGATGGAGACATAAGGAAAATCTGCCAGTTTATAAAACTGTATGTATCTCTGCCCTTCCTCACTGTCGTGGTATACCTACAAAACACCACATGTGAAAAAAGTTGATGCCTCATAACTACAAAATTTGTCTTCATTTCACCATGTGCTCTACACTTTGTATGTACATAATTCCCATTCAAATTCTCCAAACTTCAGTACATGGATTTAGTTAATGTAGAAATGTCAGAGCCCCAAAAGATCTAGTTTTGAAATAAACACATGCCTTTTTGAACTACTGTTTTAATATATACTCAGTAATCTTGAGATTAAATCCATGGTTCAATCTTTCTTGGCTATTCTTCAAGAGCGCTGAATTTTATTTTGTTGGGTTTTCTTAAATTCCAAGAGGTTTGTTTTTGTTGTTCCACTCTCATCAATTCATATCTCCAACTACCCAGAGCCTCTCACCTGCCAAAAAATGAAATGCTCCCGGATAATGTTCTTCACAGCGTCGTTGCTCCAGACATCACGGTTGAGACACTGACAGGCAAAGTCCTGAACATTCTGGATGTTAATCATGAGCCATTTATTCTGCATCTGTCCGCACTCTTTGGCCTGCAAGCAGATAAAGTCTACATCAGATAAGAATACAAAGCTAGAAAGAAACGAAGCCAGCAATGATTGGTTCTATTAATGCATCAGGCTTCCCAAAACTCTTTCATTGTAGAAAGGATTAGCAGAGCTAGCAAACAGAGGACAGGGCTAGAAGACCCGCTTAACTGCAGTTCAAGTTGGCTAAATTTATTAAAAGGCATACTTCAGTGAACTGAGTTCAACAAACCAAGCTCAAGAGGGTGGGGAGAGGAAGCAATTTATGAAGCAAAGGCTGAAAGTGGAAAAAAATTCTGAATTATGCATTTGTTCAGAGAAAAGAGACTGGAGTGAGTCACATCTGATAGTAAAGGAAAGACCTGGCTACTCAAAAGGAAAACTTGTGGACCCCTTTTCTATGTAGATAGGCTACAGCTACTGACTGGGGAGTTATATTTATACAACAACCCTCTTCTTCACTCTTCATTTTTTCTAGATTTTGTGGTGTTAAACTTAATGTTGGTGTAATTGCCCAGTTAGGAGTCATTTTCTGATGCTCATTCAGATTGCAAGTGGGAGGGGGGGGGAGATGGGAGGGTTTGAAGTTGCAGGAAGAGATCTTACTGGTTTGAGTCACAAAGCTGGCATTGTCTGATTGGTTGGTTGCAAGTTAATGGTAGGAGTTTGATCAAGAATGTAATTCTGATCGCTGAATTGTCATACCTGTTGAAAAAAAGAGGGCTATATCAAAAGTAGGAATGCTCATATCTCCAGGATAGATTGGAAATAATGATGAACTTTCCTAAGAAGGAGTTTTACTTACATGAGTTTGCACTACCTGCATTACTCATGAAGGGGAACAATAGCAAATGCAAGGGTTTAAGGTATTTCACCAGACGTCACTGTTTCCTTCAGAACCTAAGCTTTAAATTTTAGAATGAAGTTTCTTGTCTTGTCTACCTACTTATGTTGATGAAGTTTAAATTGATACCTTCAGTATAACCTTTCCAATGCTAATATGTAAGATTTAATTGGCAATTCTGTTAGGTCCTGTATATGTTAGGGAAGCTGGTTCAAATTTACTCAGAATCTCAGACTAAGCATCTAGGTAGTAAAATTATTCTGCATCGTCAGGTGACATCAATTGTGGCCCACTTTTCCTTTCACTTCTAAGGACAAAACAGAGGAATAAGATGCACATAGAACATGCCAGTCTTCTTGCGTATTCACATAAGAACTTCAGTAATTTATCTTGAAAATGCTTCTCATTCATTACTTAATCCTCACAGGACTCCTTGAGCATCTATTTAAAGAAGGGAAATCTAAGTAAGTGGCCTGATTTTTCAATATGCTCACCAACTCCAAAGGAGACAAGCCTTTTATTTAAGTGCCTAAATATGGATATGGATGTCTAATTTTTGGCATAATGATGTGCCAAAGTCTCAGGGGGAAATCCCTATCAGAATGTCCTGGTCCTTGTCCTGTGTTTTGATCCCCTACCCCACTGATACTGGATTAAAGGGATACCAACTAAGAAGTCTGTCTGTACAATTACCCTCCTACTCTTGTTCCATTACATCTAAATTACTATGAATGAAAGACTCAGAATGGGGAGAAGTCTCATTTTTCTACTTTTGTGTGTTTTTGCCAGCATTTTGTGTAGTTATTTTGATGCCTCTCCCACTCAAATATAGTCACTTTTCCCTTTAAAGGTTGTGAACAAGAAAAACCCATACAAAATATTTACAAAAATGAGTCTACAAAGACTGATTAAACAGGCTCCAGAACAGGTGTAGTACCTGAATTACTTCAAACTCATTTTTTAAACCGATCAGATTTCATACGGACTGTCTTTTCAAGTAGGAAGACTTTTTCCACTACCTTCATTTATAGTAAAAATGGAATTTACAGTATTAAATGAGCACTGGACTCCACAAAATGACCTGCAGTACCTGAATTTTCTACAAAATTTGACAGCAGCCACAGTCTGCTTTAATAATGCACGTATTTCTGAATGACTCCTTGTGTATTACTGAACTAACAGGACCTAGTATCAAGTTTACTTATTTACTGGTACCTCACTCTGCCAGATGCTGTGCAAATACAGTCCGATTCAAAGTGCTTGTGATTTAGACATGAGGGAAAGGAAACAAAGGCCCAAGCTTGGCCAAAAATCACAGCAGGTCAACAGTAGAGCCAGAAATAGAACCCACAGCTTCCTGAGCCTCGCCTGGTGCCCGATCTACTGGACCATGGTGCCTCTCCCCAATATGAGAGAACATGACCAGATAAGACAACAGAGTCCTGTGGCACTTTTAAAGACTAACAGATTTATTTATCGCATGAGCTTTCATGGGAGAAAATCCCACTTCGTCAGACGCTTTGAAGATAGGAAAGTTACAGAGTGGGAGGAAATTAAATGCAGGGGAGTGTATGACATAGCATCAGGTCAGGCTGTAACAGCAAATCAAAATAGGTGTTAGGATTCAAAACACTGGGGAACAGCACATAGAGGAGGGGGAGGTCAAATCACTTCTTGTAATGCGAGAAAAATCCATAGTCCCTGTTTAACCCCAAGACAACTGAGTCAAATTTGCATATAAGTTCAAGTTCTGCAGTCTCTCTTTGAAGCTGTGATTTGTTATTCATCTGTTTCAACACAGCTATTAATAAGTCGTCAAGGGAGTGAGCAGGGAGATTGAAGTGTTCCCCTACAGGTTTTGCAGTGTTGCAATTTCTGATGTCAGATTTCTGTCCATTGATTCTTTGGCGCAGAGACTGTCCTGTCTGTCCAATATATAAGGCAGAGGGGCATTTCCGGCACATGATGGCATAAATCACATTGGTGGATGAGCAGGTGAACGAACCCTTGATGGAGTAGGTGGCATGATTAGGCCCTGTGACGGTGTCATCAGTGTAGATATGAGGGCAAAGTTGGCAGCGTGGTCTGCTGCAGGGCTGTGTTCCTGCTTTAGTGTTTCTGTTCTGTGATCTGTAGTTGCTGGTAAGTATCCTTTTAAGATTAGGGGGCTGTCTGAAAGCAAGGAGAGGTCTGTCTCCTAAGGCTTGAGAGAGTGAGGGATCATCTTGTAAAATAGGCTGTAGATTTTTGATGATGTGTTGAAGAGGTCTGGCTTGGGGGTTGTAGGTGGTGACCAGTGGCGTTCTGTTGTTGTTTTTCATGGGCTTTTCCTGCAGTAGTTGACTTCTGGGTACCCGTCTGGCTCTGTCAATTTGTTTCTTCACTTCTGCGGGTTTGTACTGTAGTTTTAAGAATGCCTGGTAGAGATCCTGAAGGTGTCTGTCTCTGTCTAAAGGGTCAGAGCAAATGCGGTTATATCTTAGGGTTTGACTGTACACAATGGATCGTGTGGTGTGTCGAGGATGGAAGCTCGAGGGATGTAGGTAACTATATCGATCAGTAGGTTTGCGGTATAGGGAGGTCTTTATGTGCCCATCGCTAATTTGCACTGTAGTATCCAGAAAGTGGATCTCTTGTGTGGAGTGTTCCAGGCTAAGTTTGATTGTGTTGTGGAAATTGTTGAAATCTCTATGTGCTGTTCCCCAGTGTTTTGAATCCTAACACCTATTTTGATTTGCTGTTACAGCCTGACCTGATGCTATGTCATACACTCCCCTGCATTTAATTTCCTCCCACTCTGTAACTTTCCTATCTTCAAAGCGTCTGACGAAGTGGGATTTTCTCCCACGAAAGCTCATGCGATAAATAAATCTGTTAGTCTTTAAAAGTGCCACAGGACTCTGTTGTCTTTCTACAATAGACTAACACGGCTACCCCTTTGGAATATGACCAGATAAGAACATTTGCACATTTTAAAGGAGAGGATCGTCTCAGCGTTCTCTTGTTCTTGCTTGTAAATGATAGAGTGAAATAGTAGGAGTCTGAATTGGTTGGTCCAAATGAGGGTCAGTCATATTTGCTGTTCCATTTACACCACAGAGACCTATAGCTGTGTGTCTGCCGTTAGAAACAGAAATTCATAATACTGAAGTATTTTCCTAAGTGGTTTACTATGGTCCCTTAAGTTACACCAACCAGTAAAGCTCCCTGACTGATGGAATTGTACAAGAGTAAATGAGAGCCTAATTTAGCCATCAGAACCTTTATTACACGTGAGAATGAACAATCACAAACTTTGCTTAGTGGAGCAAGACTGGCAGCTGGAATATATCTCTTTAACCTGAAAACTAACTGTATTTGTTATGGACACAGAGAAAACACTGAGCTCCAGAAAATGTAATTTTTATTAAGAGTCTTCAAGAAAAAAAAAATACAGTTTTAAGGTACAAATAAATGTTTTCTTCGTTAAAAGCACAAACCCAAGTGCCACATGCTAACTGCTTACACGGCTAGCTGCTTAGACACACCCAAGAACACATGTTTATTCTGATCACCAGTTTCTAGCTATGCCAGCATCATGTGTACTATGAGCAGATACTGCTAATTACGCCTACAGATGTTCACTTATGACCATTCAAAAGCTATGCAGTAGGAACTGTACAGTCCTTTTAACTATGACTAAGTCTTCCTCTTATTATTTCCAACGCACTGACCTGTCTCTGAATCTGCTCCCAAATCCCGGCTTCTCCTCATGTATATTTTCCTCACCTTTCAGTACTCTACAGTAATTCCTAACTAAGTACCTCATTTCACCACATCTATTAATTACTCTTACTGGATGCATGTACAAAGTTACAATAATTAGTGCTGCAGTGATTTAGGGCACAGGCTCAACTGCATTTTAATTTTTTTGTTCCATGCAGAAATATACATGAAGGAAAATGGTAAATTGCCAGGCTGAATATTCTAGAGTCAGGCAATGCCAAAAAGCTGCATGAACACTTCAACTCTGCCTCTCTATGCATATGGTATGCAATGGCAGTCTAATTACTTGATCATACAGTGTTTCTTAAACATAGCTCACACTCTTTCTACAGTTTCAGAGGTATTTCAGTGCTTAAACATGCAATCTAAATGCTTTCAACAAGGTCTGTGGTCTGTGTTAAATTTCTTAGTTTTTTTTTTTTTGAAGGGGGGGTGGTGGTGGTTCCAAGCTGTTTAAGACTGCTATTAATAGGATGTTCTGTGCCATGCATCTTTGGAGATCTGCAAGAAGGAATACCCCTCCTGTTTACTGAGAAGCCCTTTACCACAAAAATGAGATGCTGCAGAGACCCGATTCCTGCAAACCTTTACGTGTTAGTGTATGACAGATCCCCATTTCACTTTAAAAGGTCCACAGAACTAAATCTAAGTTAGCCACACATAGATAGCAATAAACCCTATGTAAAGTGTGCCAATCTCAGGAAGAATATTATTTTTCAATGGATCATAATTAGGGCTGTCAAATTATTTTTTTTAAATTGTGATTAATCGCGAGACTAAAAAAATAACCATGATTAATCGCAGTTTTAATTGCGCAGTTAAACAATAACAGAATATCATTTAGTTAAGTATTTTTGGATGTTCTGTACATTTTAAAATATATTGGTTTCATTTACAACACAGAATACAAAGTGTACAGTGCTCCTTTGTATTATTTTTGGTTACAAATATTTGTGCTGTAAAAAAAGATAAAAAACAGTATTTTTCAATTCACCTGATAAAAGTTCAGGAATGCAATCTCTATCATAAAAGTACAATTTGCAAATAGACTTTTTTTGTTATGTAACTACATTCAAAAATAAAACAATGTAAAGCTTTAGAGTCTACAAGTCCCCTCAGTCCCCCTTTTTGTTCAGCCAATTGCTAAGACAAACAAGTTTGTTCACATTTACAGGACATAATGCTGCCTGCTTCTTATTTAGTGTCACCTGAAAAGTGAGATCAGGCATTTGCACAGCCAGCATTTCCAAGTATTTATGTGCCAGATATGCTAAGCATTTGTATGCCCCTTCATGCTTTGGCCACCGTCTCAAAGGACACGTTTCCATGCTGATGGTATTCAATGCATTAATTAAATTTTGACTGAACTCCTTAGGGGAGAATTGTATGTCGCCTGATGTTTTTAGCTGCGATCTGCCATATATTCCGTGTCACGGCAATCTTGGATGACAACCCAGCACATGTTATTCAATTAAAGTACATTTTCACTGCAGATCCAACAAAACACAAAAGAAGACACCAATGTGAGATTTCTAACGACAGCTACAGCACTCAAATCAAGGTTTAAGAATCTGAAATGCCTTCCAAAACCTCAGAGGATGAGTTCATACTGCCAGAAGTCTTAAAAGAGCAACACTCCAAAGCAGAAACTAAAGAACTCAAATCACCAAAAGAGAAAGCCAACCATCTGTTGGCAGCACCTGACTCAGAGGATGAAAATGAACATGAGTCTGTACTGCTTTGGATTGTTATCAAGCAGATTTGATAATCAGCATGGAAGACCTCCTTTGGAATGATGGTCGAAGCATGAAAGGATATATGAATGTTTAGCATATCGGGCACATACTGGCTGAGCAAGGAGGAGGACTGAGTAGACTTGTAGGCTCAAAAGTTTTACAGTATTTTCGTTTTCAAATGCAGTTATGTAACAAAAAATCTACATTGGTAAATTGCACTACAGAACTTGTATGAGGAGAATTTAAAAATACTATTTATTTTGTTCATCTTTTTGACAGTGCAAATATTTGTTAAAAATAATAAAGTGAGTACTGTATACTTTGTTCTATTGTAATTGAATCAATATATTTTAAAATGCAGAAAAAATCCAAAAATATTTATAGTAAATTAAATTAGGTATTCTATTATTGCTTAACAGTGTGATTAAAACAGCCATTAATCTTGATTATTTTCTTTAATCAAGTTAATTTGTTTTGAGTTTATCGCTTGAGTTCACTGTGATTGACTGTCCTAGTCATATCTTGATCAAACTCAAATCAATATTCACTGGAACATTCAAAGGCATTTGTCTTCAAAAAATGCCGTTGCCAAAACTGAACTGCTGATCCATAACAGCTAGTGCAAAAAGTTGCAGTTTTTTAATTTTCTTTTTTAATAATTGAGAAAGCTTTTTCTCTCTTTCTCTACATGTATTTAAAAATGACAACTGATTGTGATAGAAAACTTTAAAAAACGTTAAGGAGTAAATTTAACTTAAGTTGCAGGTAAAAACTAGAAAATTTCAGCTCAAGATAAGCCAGAAAAATCTGAACAAAAACAAGGGACTGACATAGAAATGCTCATGGAACCTTAACTCGAGTGGATATTTACACTCCAATTATCATTTGTGGAAATGCCACAGATATGAGTAGCCCTATTTATAAAGTAAGTTCTGGTCATTCCCTTGAAGAGCTCAGAATCCAACACATGAACAAACGACCTAAATATTTATTTAACAAAAGACAATTCCAAGATTTGAAGGCATGAGCAGTCTGAAACATTTGTTCTCATATATTTCTGGAAGCAAGAACTTTGGCTTTACGAGATTTCATAAATGTATCATTTAGTCAGGTTCATTAGCTAGTTGTGCCAGAGTTGCAGTTAGCCAGAAGTGAGTTGAGGAGAGTCTAGATAAGAAGACTGTGTGGTTGTTGGGAACACAAGAGGAAGGAGGTTGTCCCAGGCATAGGAAGTAGTATAAAAGAGCAGAACTGCCAGAGAAGATGTCGAAGAACTTGGAAGTGAAGACAGTGCTTAATTGATGGATAGGAGAGTGTTCTGGAAGTGGCAAAAAATGAGTTACTCTAGAAGCCCTTGTGATGGCCCAGGACATCACTGGGTTAGGAGCTGTACAAACAGAACAAAAAATATGGTCTGTACTGCCATAAGCTTACCATCTAGTTTTTGCCACATTATAACTGTGTTGTTGAGACATCAGGGTGAGATGCCTGAAGCAGTCACACTCGTAAAACTGAACAAAAAGGAAGGGGTCACAAGTGAGTGGAGGTGCAGATTTCGAAGCAATTACCTGTCCACGCGCTATATCTTCTCCTCTCCAGGGAGAAGAGATGATCACTGAGAAACACTGGTGAAGAAAAAGTGACCTGTGAGTCAGAAGAGCCAGGCAATTACTCTGCTCTGGAATTCCACAGCAAGGTAAGAGCAAGGATGAGGGAGTGATCAAATGTCAAGGGCAGCAGACAGAGGATGAGATTGTGAATGAGTGTCTTAGTCACGACTAGGAAAGTAAACTTAATTAGAGCTGTTTCAATGGACTGCATGGATAGAGAGATGAGCCAGCTGAGGCAAATGGAGGAGACTACCTACTTAGGGAATTCAGAGACAAAAGCAAAGAAGGGGACAGTGTGGTAGTCAGAGGCACAACGAAAGTATTATTTCTGCAGTAATTTCATGATAACCTTCTCTCTAACATCTAATTATTTAAAGCAAAGTAAGTGTTAGACTACTGAGAAGAGTTTTGCGTACAAAGACATCAAAAGATTGAAGATCTCTTCCACAAAAGGAGACTGATTCCAATAGTTTCTCCAACTGAGAAGCTGAGAATCAAACCTCTGTTATCCTGCACTTTCTAGTCTGACCAGTCAGGAGACTGAGTTCTAACACAAGCATCTTTAACACCACGTAAACTGATCTGAAAAAATGAAGTGTGACATCAAACTTAAAACATAGCCTTTAATTTGTTTGACGTTATACAATTACTGCAGAAGCTCTGCACTACTAAATTCCCTGATTTTAGGAAGCTACGTAATAGCTCTAATTGTCAGCTGGGTTATCAACTGAAAATGTTAAAGCAAATATATTGTATTCAGTTAGGTGGCTGGTCTCTGAGATTATTAAATTAGCAGTCTATCGCCCCAAGACAACATATTTGATCTGTGGAATGCTATTTCCCTCTCCACCATACTTATGCATAGAAATCCTGTATCTAGAGCACCTGTATAGAAAACCTTTATCCACAGCACCTCGTCTGAATTTTAATGACTAGGATTCCTCCATCCTAGTTGTCAAGCTAGGCCGGAAAAGGTCAAGCAACATTGCAAATACATGGCCCAAATCCGACCTTTAAGGACACATTATAAGAAAATACGATGGTGGTGAGGGTCATTCTTTACGACTAGACTAGAGAGCTTTGATATGCATGTGTATTGTTGGTAGTTATTTAATGATGTTTACATCTATCTTGGTAGAGGTTAACAAGGTAGATAAATTGTTTTCCTGTCTATTACTGTTGTTCTATTTTATGAAGAGGTCAAAAAGGAACATTAACATCTAGATGGACTTTTGATGTAGCAGTGTAACCTGTCTGTTAAATGTGCTAATGCAGCTAATTACCTATGGTGCCTAGGAGGTGAAGGTTTTACTTCAAAGGACAATATACATTACTATTCTACACTCAAGGAGCTACCTGTGAACTGTCCTGAGAGCTTGAATGGTTATTAGTGATTGGACTGTCTGGGGAAGAACCCGTTGAGTAAAGGTCAAGCATCGCTTTCATCAAAGCCCACATGAGGACGTTACTTGCAAATACCCAACTTGCTACAACTATAAAGGAAGCTTGGAGCGTAATCCTTTTATCTCCAATCTGTCCAAGCTTCTCAGGGGATGTTTGGACCACAAGATTGCGATCCCAGAACTAGCCTGGAATCACCCTGCTAATTCTGATGGGAGAATTAGAGCAAACTCTATACATGGACTATTTAGTCTTCATTTCTCTGGACTAGATTTCTAATAACTGGAGCTATGAAACAACAGACTGAAAATGTGATGTAGATAGACTTTTAAGTCATTGTATGTATGTGATTTGCTTTAATCCTTTAACATTTATTTCTCTTATGGTTTGTTTCTTTCCTTGTATAATAAACCTTTAGTTTTCATTACTAAAAGATTGACTGGCAGGTTGGTATTTTGTGTTAAATCTAAACTTGTACTGATCTGGTAATGTGGCTGATCCTTTGGGGTCAGGAGAATCCTTTTAGTAAAGAGCATGTAGTTTTAAGTAACTTATCTCTTTACTAGATCCACTGGCTTAATGGGGACCAGAGACTGAAATGCAGTCAAGGGGGCTCAGTGTATTTTTGTTTAGCGTTTTGATAACGAGTGTGGGGGATCAAAAACATTGTTCATTTGAACAACCAAGAGTCTGGTGGCCCTTTAAAAGACTAACAAATGTATTTATCCCATGAGCTTTCCTGGGACAAAATCTTTAAAAGTGCCATCAGACTGTTTGTTTGTTTTGCTGGACTAGACTAACACCACTACCCCTTTAAATTGTTCATTTGCTGATTGGGAAGCCTGACTTCAGTGTTACGCATCAGGGAATTGAGAGAATTTGCTCTCATTCTGCAGCCTACCCAGATCTTGGCATTTTCAGGTGGCTACCCTAGACATGGCAGGGACACACTAATCAGCTTCTTCACTTATGCACAGAAACTGCCCCAGTGGCATCTGCTCAGCTTCACATTTAAAAAAAGAAGGGAAAAGAGCAAGTGGGCCAAGGAAGGTAACAGTGGTAATCAGCCCTCCCTGTTTAGAAGCCAGTCTCTAACCGGTAAGGGGATCAGTCCTATTACTACTCATTAAATTATTTCCACATGCAAGATGCTAACTGCCAATATTTAGAGCAGTTATTGTATGATCATGCGACAAATTAATTTGGACATGCATACTGATGTAGGTCTTACTAGCTGTTTCCAATTCACACAGCCTTACTGAAAGACAGGTACCTACTGTTTCAAAGCTGCCTTTGTGCATCAGATCGATGGGAGGCCTGAAGAGGTCTGCAAGGGTAGTGAGTTTCTTATCTATTGCACCTCCATTCCGCAGCTCCTGCTCCTGCCGAACTGTATAGCCCCGGGTGGAACAAGAGTTGAATTAGACAAAATACTCACAACAGTGCGTTATATTACCTTCATCCCCATCCCCAACATACAAACTCACTTGTTGAAGTCATTTTACAAGGTTACAAAGTCCAAAGCCCAAGATTTTTTCTTAAGGTAGGACCCTAAAGTCGGGATGCTAATTTATAACAAGACACCAAAGTGCTAAACACTTAACTCCCAGTGATTTAAATATATTCTGATTTGAAAAATGTACACATTAGTGGGATTGGCTATACACCCACTGCTTTTGAAGAATCAGGCCATTAATTCTGATGCCCAGATACAGATATAGGAGTCAAACTTTAGGCTCCTGTTTTTTAAATATTGACCTAAGTCCAAAAATATTTTTATTTTGATTTTTCACCTCTTCCTACCCCTTCATAAACATCAAAGGATTCCCTCGACAAACTCAGATAATTCTTTGAAACTCACATTTAGACACTGAATCCTCCTGCTGATGAACTTAATTATTGAAACCTTTTCTATGTCAGAGGTTCTCAAGTCTTTCTATAGTGTATACCACATTTTGAGAAACAGAGACTGACATGTGGACACCACCTCTCCCATTCACAACCATGGAGATGACCTTTCCTGCTCATCAATCATCTATAAAGTCTTTGGGGGCAATTACAGCTTATGCCTACCACACAGTATTTTACACAGTTTAGCAGCTGGAAATGAGAGCCCGTGCCATGCATCAGCCAGCTTCCCACTGGTTACAAGCAAGTGGGCAAGGGACCAAGTGTAGAAGGCTCCTGTACCTCTAAATATCACTATTTTGCAGCCCCTGAAAACAAGTCCACAAACATTAGAGGCCAGAGTAGTGTCAGATTTAACTATTAAGTTTCCAGCTTTCATTTAGGTGACAAAGCTTTTGGGGGATTCATTTATTTGTACTGAATTTTATTAGGTTGGGTGAGAGATGAATGTGTAACTGGATCATAAATCCTTGTTCAAAAGCTCTTACTGACATGGTAGAATGCTTCCTGTTTCTCAAACATTAGTACAGTGGTATGAAAGAATTAAACACTGCCTGTAATATTTACCACTTTTTGTAATGCACACCACAGTAAGGGACCAAAAGGTCATGTGTTCCATCTGTACGGCTATACTGGTGATCATGGAGATGCCGATTACACTTTCTTTGCACCAACATGGCCATTCCACTTTGGGTTATTGTAAGGATTTGTCTGTCTGTCTGTCTGTCTGTCACACACACACACACACACACACACACACACACACACACACACACACAC
>ML685789.1:25468515-25503104 GCA_007922175.1 Pelusios castaneus | reverse complement strand
CACACACACACACACACACACACACACACACACACACACACACACACTTTGGAACACCTCCCTCTGTGAAAACAGAGTATTAGAAACCTAAATTCTATTGTATTTAATTAATCTACCACTTCCCAGTAAGTTTACTGAGCGGTTTTCACCTTCCTCTGTAGCATGCGGAATGGCTCACTTTGCTGGTGGATTCTCTGTTTCTTAAAGTCTTTAAATCATGATTTGAGAACTTTAATAACTCAGTCCTAGGTTAGAGGCTTATTGCAGGAGTGGCTGGGTGAGGTTTTGTGGCCTGCATTGTGCAGAAGGTCAGACTAGATCAGTGTTTTTCAACTGGGGTTCCGTGGAACCCTAGGGTTCCGTAGGTAGAACCTTAGGGTTCTGCGAGATCTGCTGGCTGGAAGCCAGGGTCATTTAAATCTCCCGCCCTGCTCAGTCCAGCCACGTGGGGTGTGCAGGGCGGGAATGGAAAGACCCTGCAGCAGATACAGGTAAGTGTGGGCTGGGTAAAGGGAATGATTAGGGTTGGGTGGATTGGGGAGCTGTTGGGGGTCCCAGTGGCAGCTCCCGGGGTTGCCAGGACCCTCCAGATCTGGTCGCCACCGGCTCCTGGCGCCGCCGGGGCTGGCTGAATCGGGCTGCCGGGGCCGCTCAGATTGGGCCACTGCAGCCGCTGGCGGTTCTCAGGGTCGCCGTGGCTGCCCGGATCGGGCCGCCGCTGGTGGCTCCCATGGCTGCCTGGATCGGGCTGCCACTGCCGTGCCCCAGGGCTGGCCGGATTGGGCCACTGCAACAGCCACTGCCTTATCCGGCTGGCCCAGCGGCAGCAGCGGCCCGATCCGGCCAGCCCTGGGACACGGCAGTGGCAGCCCAATCTGGGCAGCCACGGGAGCCGCCAGCAATGGCAGCCCAATCCGGGCAACCACGGCAACCCCGGAGCCAACAGCAGCTGCAGTGGCCTGATCTAGGCAGCCCCAGGAGGCTACGACTGCAGCAGCAGAGCGCGGGGCTGGCCCTGGGCCTTTTCTGTCCAGGGGTAAGGTATGGGGGAGAGCTTATAAGGTGGCATGGGGACAAGGGGCCTGGATGGGGGCTGAGTAGTGATGGAGGGGACTATGGACAGCTGGAGGGGGGACTGGGTGGGGCGGCTGGGGAGGGAGGGATGGAACTAGAGACCTGGGGTGGGGTAGAGGGGGCATGGGGACAAGGAGACTGGGTAGGGGCCGGTGGGGGCTGGGAAGTGGTGGAGGGGACTATGGATGGCTGGAGGGGGGACGGTGTGGGACGGCTGGGGAGGGATGGAGGAGGTTGGGGGACTGGAGTGGGGACTAGGGACGGAGGGGCCTTGGGGAGGTGTGGAGGGGGTTAGGGGGTTGAATAGGGCTGGAGTGAATACAGGGGAGCTGGGGGATGGAGGTTAGGAGGGCTGGAGTGGGGTCTTGGCAGCAGGGAGCTTAGGAACGGGGATGGGGGCTGAGGAGAACATGGGAAAGAGGGGTCTGATGTGGGCACTAGTGGACAAGGTTGGGGTGTTGTGGGTTTGAGGCTGTGCTTCACTTGGGAGGAAAGAGATGGTGGGGCTCAAGCAGTTTGTTTTGCAATAGGTTACTATGCAATACTATTGTTTATCTTTATAACTTTACAGTGTATAATTGTACGTTATGTGGGTTTGTTGTGAGAGAGATCATAACAAAAAGTTTAGTGTTTCATGAATTTATTTGTTGCCTTAAGGGGTTCCACAGCCCAAAAAAGGTTGAAAACCACTGGACTAGATGATCAGACTGGTCCCTTCTGACCTTTGAGTCTACGAGTCTTAAAGACTCCTCAGTTTGTATATCTTTTGTTTATATAGTGGTTCTCAACTAGGGGTACATGTATCCTGGGGTTGCACAGAGGTCGGGGGGGGGGGGGGCATCGACTCATCCAGATGTTTACCTATTTTTACAACAGGCTATATAAAACTCGCAGCAAAGTCAGTACAAATTTTATACTACTCAATGTGTTTACATTTCAGTGTGTAGCATAATATTTATATTCCAATTGATTTACTGTATAATTATATGGTAAAAATGAGAAAGTAAACAATTTTTCAATAATAGTGTGCTGTGACACTTGTATTTTTATGTCTGATTTTGGAAGCAAGTAGCTTTTAATGAGGTGAAACTTAGGGGTACACAGGACGAATCAGATTCCTGAAAGGGATGCTGTCATTTGGAAAGATTGAGCGCCACTGGTTTAAAGCACACTGTCCGAAACCAGGCATGGAAGTCAGAAAATGCGATTGCACAGCAGGATATAGGTTATTCACACAGAAGCCAATAACGCTACATTTAAATAGGTTGATTATTTCTGGAGAGTCTGACTGGGCCCCTTTGAGCGATGCCAGTAGAAGCTTCTCGTTTTGTGTTTGCATAGTGCTTTGCACAAAGAGATCCTGGGTCATGACTAGGACTCTCAGGTACTACAGTAATATAAATGACTATAGAAGTTATTAAATCTGATTTGTCACAGCTGTCAAAAGCCATTTTGTGAAACTTCTGATTTAGAAATGTCTCTATCCCTTTTGTCATTTGGAGATTTTGCATGCGGAGGGGTGAATGCGATGATAAATGGCTAAACAAATTCCTCGAGAACTTTGGGTGCCCCAAGCAAAATTCAGGGCTAATCTGAAGATTAATAAGAGCACACACAGCAAAAGTAGCCACACAAAAGATCAGATTATTGAATGAGGGCTTTAATTCCTTCACGGATCTTCAGTTCTCCCACCACCAAGGAGAAAAATGCTTTTGAATAGTTATATTGGGTTATCAAATCTGTTTTGTTATTGCACTATTTTATTATCGGTCCACTGCTGCCAAAGAACAAGCATGTTTTTACTTAATTTATGATACGACTGGAAGATGTATTTGAGACAGAATAACGTCCAATAATATCAGCCAAGATTTCTATTTCCATGACATGGCATTTTCATCATAATCACCTCACAGCTATGTAAGATTGCCATGATTAAAAAAGCAATCCTCTCTGGGACTCTAGCATCGGTGGACAGACAACTATGGTTAATAGATAGATAGATCTTTAATTAGAGAAGTCATAGTGTCACCACTACAATTAGAGATTAATAAAGTAGTTTTAGAAGAGAATATTGCCTATTGAATAAGAAATTCCAATCTCATTTAAAATTAAAATTCTTTGATGATTGCAGCCAATGATCATGACTAATAGCAGATGACCCTGTTCATTTGACCACAAAGTTACACAACAAACTAGAAGCCCCACCATAATGAACCACAGATACTTACTGGTTTCTGTTTGAAAATCCCGAAAACCATCAAATATTGAACGGGCAGGTCTGCGTCGTTTGGGAACTATAAAAATAAAAACATATATATTTCAGATGTAATTTCAAAGCTAGAATGTCAAAGAATTACTTTGAATGATGGTGTACTGCAAGTTTGTGATGCAAAAGACTGAATACCCAAAGCACATATACAGGAAGGTGTAAGGCAGGGATCAGCAACCTTTCCTGGCTCCTGTGCCAGCCCTGCTCCCTCAGCAGGTGCGGGTCCAGCAGGAGACAGGAGCAACATGCACACAGCGGCTACTTTTCCCTGCAGGCCCTGTCCCCCAGCCGGGGTCAGGAGCTGCGTGTGTGCAGCTGTTGCGGGGCTAGCAGGGAGGGGCAGCAGCGGCACTGCAGGGTGCTGCTGCGAATAGGCGCGCGTGCCGGGAGTTGCTGACCCCTGGTGTAAGGTTATTGGAAAAGGGTAGGGGAAAACCAAAATAATGGATTGAAGTATCACCATATTTTACTTGAAGATATCCCTCCCCACAACAGTAAGTCTTTTTTCTCAAAGCAATTCCAGGTTGCTGATGAAAGCAGGTAAAATGCCGGGATTCCCATTTCTGGTATGTTTGCACATACCCCTGCTGACTGCTTTTCTGCATATGGCCCCATATAGCATTTAATGAAATAATCCTTGCCACACTGAACCCTACCATAAAATAGGGACCCACTTTAGAAAAACTATACGTACTGCATAAATAATCATGCAAAAGCTCCTAGGAAAACAGTTACTCCCAGGGTTCTCCAATTCAACTCTGTCAGACCTCTCACCCATACTGTCTCCCTGGTTGTTGGGTGGGGTGGAAAATAGCAAGAGTCTTCCTTTTAAATCCAGGTATCACACTATCCCCAAGTAAACCCCCTTCAGGAGGTCTATCCCGTTGTCGCCGGGCACGAAAGGAGTCAGAGATACCGTTCCAGTTCTGTCTAGACAACTAACTGACAGTGTGACATGCTGCACCCCACTTACAGTTTTGGGGTGTAATCCGTGTATCATTCATGTTCACCCTTACAGTGTAACTGTATATAGCCTAATGCAAAGGATGTCATGTAAGGTGTTTTAGGAATGCGCAGGATATATTGAACATTACTGTTAAGGTAGCATGTTTCCTGGAGGATCATACATATGTACAGCTATGCAACTCTGTCAGGGCATGATCCCAATTGGAACACAGAGCTGTGGTTTCACACCCTGCAGAGGCATGCGTACAAGAACAACAGACTAGCCTAAGCATCTTGGCTCAAAAGGGAAAGATCATGCCCATTGCCAGTTATGGACAATCACATGACCCTGGGGGGGTTGAGGAAACTTGTTGAGAGAAAAAGATACCTTAGTCAGGGCCTTCTCCCCTGCTATCCATCTTTTGTATGACACTAAGGACTAGAAACCTACTCACAGAGCAGAAGGAATCGGGCTGCAAAATCAACAGCAGCCAAACCTGTGAGATAAGCGGAACACAGACTGAAACGGTGATTTTAGTTTATGATAAGAGTTTTCTTTTATTTGATTGTGGTTATCTCCTTGATTGAATGATCATTTGATTTGATATTAATTTGACTTGGAATCACTTAAAATCTTACTTTAGTCAAACTTATGTTTGTTTTCTCTAAAGTAGTGCAATGTGGAATGAGAGTGTGTAGAGGCCCCACTGGGGATAATGCTGGTGCATATTAATTTCTTTGTTAAATTGAAGGACATATATAAATGAGTTTGCTGGATGCAATGGACATTGCACTGAACTCTGCAAGATGGTAATTCCCAGGGTTGTATCTGGGATTGGGGTGTTTGCTGGGTGACTATCCCATGAGGAAAGCACTCTCCCACAGAGTGAGGGACCAGTTCCATGCAGGAGGCTGGATTTGAGCTAATCCAGGATTGGGGATTCACACAGCAAAGCCGGATAAGGCGGGGCTGTTAATTGGAGAAATGGGGTAGCCGAGCTGCACACCAGTCCAGATTGCAGGAAGGGAACATCACACACAGACCTATGTAATAGCCGGATAAAGGGTTGGGCTGAAGCATTTTGGCATTGCTAGCTGTAGCTGCCACACCCAAGCATTCCTGATAGGGCCATGACAAGGCACCATTGACAGATTTATTACAAGTTTCCTCTGCCTAGGAACAGTCACTTCTAACAATGAAAACAGAAGCAGAATGGTTTGAAGACAGTATTTTCAAAGTAAATTCAGTTATAGGAGCTACACAAACACTCAAAGTAAATGGAAAGAGGCCACTATATGAATTATATATTTTTTTAGAAACAAGCTTTAAGTATTGCAAGCAGACTGACTGGTTGAACTAGTGGGCATTTTCCATTTTGTTGTTAATTATGAAAAAGGATTTAATTTTTCCAGCCCTCAAGTCATCTGCTTTGTACATTATAATCAAAATTTTCAGACTTGGTTGTCTCACTATGAACTTAGGAGTTAAGTATGGAACACCCATAAGTCCCAAATAAATCAATGGGCGCTACAAGTGCTTAGCATTGATGAAAAATCACCTGCCCATATTTACACATTTATGTATGGCTTTAGGGGCGTGAGATAGGCATAATTTTTCACTTCTGTGTTCAGAGACAAAGTTGCTTCCAGATTGCTGCCCTGGACAGCACAGTATAGGGAGGAGGCGAGCAGCGCTTGGTGGTGAAAGAACTGGTTCAGGACTATTTAGAAAAGCTGGACTTGCACAAGTGCATGAGGCTGGAGGCACCCAATGTGCTAAAAGAGTCAGCTGATGTGATTGTAGAGCCATTGGCAATTATCTTTGAAAACTCATGGCAACTGGGGATGTCCTCGACGACTGAAAAAAGGCAAATATTGTGCACATCTTCAAAAAAGGGAAAAAGAAAGATCCAGGAAACTCGCCTCAATCCCTGGAAAAATCAGGGAGCAAGTTCTCAAGGAATCCATTTTCAGGAAAATTGGAAGAGAGGAAGGTGACCAGGAACAGTCAGCATGAACTCACCAAGGACAAGTCATGCCTGACCAACCTGATTCCCTTCTATGATGAGTGGGCTGGCTATGTGGATGTGGGGAACACGGTAGACATGATATATCTTGACTTAAGCAAACATTTTGATAACATCTCACGCAGTAGTCTTATTAGCAAGTTATAGAAGGAAGGGTTGGATGAATGGACTGTAGGGTAGACAGAGAGCTGGCTACACTAGATGGCTCCATGGGTAGCAACCAGTGGCTCAATGTTTAGTTGGTAGCCGATAACAAGTGGAGTGTCCCATGAATTGGTGCTGGGGTAGTTTTGTTCAACATCTTCATTAATGATCTGAAGGAATCATTCTGCCCCCTCAACACGTTTGCAAATGACACTAAGCTGGGAGGAGTGGTAAACACACTGGAGGGTCGGGATAGGGTGCACTGTGACCTAGACAAATTAGAGGACTGGGCCAAAACAAATCTGATAAGATTCAACAAAAACAAGTTCAGAGTTCAGCACTTGGTATGGAAGAATCGCATGCACTGGTACAGATGAGGACTGACTGGTTAGGCAGCAGTTCTGCAGAAAAGGACCTGAGGGTTACAGTGGAAAAGAAGCTGAATATGAGTTAGCAGTGTGCCCTTACTGCCAAGAAGGCTAATAGCATATTGGGCCACATTAATAGGAGCATTGCCAGAAGATCAAAGGAAGTGGTTATTCTCTATTTAGCACTGGTAAAACCACATTTGGAATATTGCGTCCAGTTTTGGGCCCCTCCATTACAGAAAGGATGTGGACAAATTGAGGAGTCCAGTTGAGGGCAACAAAAATGATTAAGGGACTGAAGCACATGACTCCTGAGGAGAAACTGAGGGAACTGGGCTTGTTTAGTCTTCAGAAGAGAAAAGTGAGGAGGGATTTAATACAGGCTTTCAACTACCTGAAGTGGGGATTCCAGGAAGGATGGAGCTCAGCTAGTCTCAGTGGCAGCAGATGACAGAATAAAGAGCAATGGTCTCAACTTGGAATGGGGGAGGTCTAGGTTGGATATTAGGAAAAAGCTTTTTCACTAGGAGGGTGGTGAAGAATTGGAATGGGTTACCTAGGGAGGTAGTAGAATCTCCATCTTTAGATGTTTTTAAGGCCCAGCTTGACAAAGTCCTGGTTGGGATGATTTATTGGGGTTGCTCCTGCTTTGAGCAGGAGATGTACTAGATGGCCTCCTGAGGTCCCTTTCAACCAACATTCCCTCTAAGCTGATGATGCAGCTGAGCAAATTATGCTACTTGCTGACCAGCAATTTGTGAAGCATGGCGCCACATGGGCAACAGTTTTTTGGTGCCAGAAGCATCAGCAAGCCTAAGTACCTTAACTGAAAACAAATGCATGGATATTGTCTTTTCGTTCAACCTTTAATAAAAATGTTAAACTGAAATACTGTAGTTTTATTAATTTACTAAACAAATGTGAGGCGATGACACTTGCTGCCTATCTAGCCTCTACTGTCATCTACACCTCAGTTTGTCACCTGTCTTTGTCACATTTCCAGAACACATATGCCCAACTCATCTTTCATTGAAGCTACCATCCACTCGTCCTTATTCTTTAGTATTCATAATCCCTTTCCTTTCAAACCTCAAAATACAATCCTGCAAATGAAATAATAAGTGTCACAACAGATCACAAAGCCACATCATCAGAGCAACCACATTTCCCATTCCAGCATATAAAATATCATGGAAAAACAACAAAAAAATCAAATTTCATAAAATGTCAACCCATTTTAGTAAAAAGAATCCTTCCAAGTTAGCAGAAAGCATCCCAGAATGCAATATTCCTCAATATCACAAATGTTGTGCAACAAGGACTAGCAATGTCACAGAATGAATTAGGAAATGAACAATAGCATTTCACCAGAGTGGAAGAAAAGAACAATTTCAAACGACCCATTTTGTTTCAGTCCCCTTAATAGCTGGTCAGTGGCAGAGCTGTGTATGTTTCTGGCCATTACTCTAAGGCAGGGGTCTCAAACTCAAATCACCACAAGGGCCACATGAGGACTAGGATATTGGCTCGAGGGGCGCATCACTGAAACCTTTGCATGCAACAGGGCCACCAGCTTATTTAATTAAAATTAAATTAAAAATAATTAAAGTTAAAGTGATTGTATGTAATTTATTAATTAATTGGGTTTAATTAATTGAATTTGAATGAATTTTGAATTGAAATTTAATTTTTAGAAAGGTTTTTATTTAAAATTCATTTTTTAAGTTTTTTTTTTTTAAAAGAAAGAAAGAAAGAAAGAAAGAAAGAAAGAAAGAAAGAAAGAAAAAGCCACAAGGCAGCCCTGGAGCACAGCTGCCTGGCTTGTGGGGGTGACGAGGGCTGCCGCAGCAGAGCAGCAGCCCCAGAGCCCAGCCGCCAGGCTTCGGGGGACAGCGAGGGCTGCCGGGCTGCGCGGGTGGCCCTGATGCCTGCGCAGGTGTGTGACGGCCGCTGCGCAGTCCCGCACTCACACAGCTTAGAAGGAACATAGTTTCCAACCCAAATATTCTGTGATTCTATGCAAGTTTGAAGACATTGTCCTTTTTTTCCCCTCACTTTTTTTTTTGGTAATTAAATAGTTGGCTAAGAATTGCTATTGTCTTCTGTTTCAGACAATTATTTAATTAACTCATTCTCAAGAGATGCTCCCTGCAACAACCAACCAGATAAAATTCAAATCCAAATATCCTTATTGCTAGACCAAGTTTTCTAGGGCTAGAACTTTTCTTTGCTCCTTGTCTGTACAGTATCTAATGCAGGGCTGTTAAACTCATTTGCTAGGGCAGGCCAGATTTGATTTAAATGTACTTCAAGTGGTCTATACATGCCATAAATTAAAATACAAGGGCACTCTCACAGCTCCACAATACCATACTGTAGTTTCTCTCTCGCTCTCTGTTAGGGAGAGAGTGTGGTCTCAAAGAGCACAATCTCATATATCCAGTGCTCTGCGATGTCACAAGACCTGACACTGTTGCTTGAGCATCACAAAGCACTGGGTATGCAAGACCACTTTTTTTTTTCTTTCCCCCCCCCCCCCCCCCCTCTCTCTCTCTCTCTCTCTCTCAGGGAGAGTATGTGGTCCCACAGAGCACAGCAAGGGGGACAGATGGAATAGGATGGTGGCTGGCATTTGCCCCATGGGCCACATGTTTGACACCCCTGGTCTAGTGCACTGTGAACCTTTATCAGGGCTCCCAGGGACTGTCATAATATAAACAGCCACCTCCTCTTATAAGATCAATATTTTAACCAGCAGGAAAGTTCCCATTAGCCCTTCCTTTAAAAAAAAAAAAAAAGGGGTGGGGGGGAGACAAAGTTGTTTTATCGCCTTTTGCTTTTGCAATCTTGTGCTTAAAAAAAACAGAAAACAAAACCAAAAAGCTGCAATTTATTCTCCACAGTAGAAGATGAGATTAAACTAACATCAGCAGTAACAAATGGAAAAAGCTGCTACTACATCTAACACAAATTCACATAGGAGCCTTACTCTGCATTGCGCCAAGTGCACAATTTCTACGGCTTGTACATTACACACCAATGCCCATTGCATAAACCTCTGCCTGTAGACCTCCCTGTCTCAGAAACCTACTTTTTAAACAAGGAGTCCTGTGGCACTTTTAAGACTAACACATTTATTTATCACATGAGTTTTCGTGGGAGAAAATCCCACTTCGTCAGACGCTTGAAGATCTTCAAAGTGTCTGACGAAGTGGGATTTTATCCCATGAAAGCTCATGCGATAAATAAATTTGTTAGTCTTTAAAAGTGCCACAGGACTCCTTGTTTGTTTGGCTGACCTAGAGTAACACGGCTATCCCTTTATAACTTCTACTTTTTAGTCTCCCCAACAATATTTCAACAGCAGATAAGCAGATA
The DNA here is from genome assembly GCA_007922175.1 of Pelusios castaneus. Classification (NCBI taxonomy): domain Eukaryota; kingdom Metazoa; phylum Chordata; order Testudines; family Pelomedusidae; genus Pelusios; species Pelusios castaneus. The sequence continues at coordinate 25,492,899 of ML685789.1, read as the reverse complement.
AGGTCATTTAATAAATTCAACATGAAGAACTAAAATAATCAAATATTTATTTTATTAAGAGGCTGTCTTCTGACTTCATTTTTAATCCCCCTATCTCCCTTGTAACTCTAGTCCTCCTGAATTTTCACCTATTCTTCTTCCCTTCATCACCATTCACTCTGTCCTTCAACTGTGCCACTTTACACATCTTTAATTTGGGAGAAGTTTCTTCCAGTTCAGCTCCTAGACCACTGTACTCAGCCAATAAAAAGGAGTATTTTAGCATAGCTTATTGGGTGCTGCCTCAGATAAAAAGCACATGAAGCCAACTGCATTCCCAGTGATACATTATTTCTTACTTGTGTGTCCTTGGAGAGGCCGCACTTCCAACGGCACAGAAATATTTCAAAATGTGCAGTCATATCCTATGGCAATAGAGTTACTGTACGGAACAAATGGGGTTCAATTTCTCAGGATTGGTCTACACTCCAGAATTGTTAGTATGACTACATTGCTCAGTGGTGTCGAAAATCCACACCCGAGATGCAATCATACCAGCTGAACTCCTGATGTAAACAGCGCTGTGTTGAGGGGGCTAAAAGGGAGTAGGGAGGAAAGGGCCTTCTCCTACTGACACAGCTACTGCCTCTTGGGGAGCACTGCAGCCCCAGTACAGCACTGTATATGTAGACAAGGCCATGATCGGTCAGTTATAATTTTTCTTTTGTCACCCACCCAGGTAGGAAGCAAAATAAATAAAAATCCAAACAGTCTTACCTCCGAACAAAGGCTCCGGCTCTACCAAAATTTCCTGCTTTTGTGGAATTGGTGCTCGTACTTCATCCCTATCAAGGGGAAAAAGAACCTGTTATTTACTGAGGGATGTGCTGGGAACTGTATAATAAAGAACACCAGTTCCTGATTCAAGGATCTTGCAGCCTGATACAGACACAAGAGTGCAGATGCATGATACTTAGATCAAGAAATAAGGATGTTGTACACATTAATTATTTCATCATTTCAAGCAGATCAAAGGCTCCTCAGAGAAGTGAATGTTTCGGAGATCGGAATGGAGACAGGCTCGACACGTAAGAGGTTCCACAAAAGGTGTCAGACTAGAGCCTACAAACCTTCATAATGTACAGAGAAATGCTTTATTTGTTTTACCAATCCCCTCACAGTCTTCTAGGCACTGTGGCCGAAGTACAGAAGATGGATTACCTGGATCCTGATTGGAGTCAATGTTACCAAATTTATTCCCATAATAGCACTTATAGGTTTTAAATCAGGGGTCTCAAACACATGGCATTGCTTCCTGCAGCCCACAACGAGACCCAGAATTCAGGGGTTCCCAACCCCTGGCCTGTGGGCCAAAAGTGGCCTGCAGGGCTTTTCAAGCTGGCCCGGACCCCTGCTGGCTGGGAGCTGGCAGCCAGGCTGCGGCCACCTGCCTCCCACCTGGGGTCCTGCCGCTGACCGAGCTGAGCTCCTCGGTGCCATCAGCGGTGCTTCCGGGCCATGCTGCGACTCCTCCCCCGCCCTGGAGGGCTCTTGGCAGCCACTGCCAGGGAGGAGTCAACCGCCGCATGGGAGCTGCACTGCTCACTGGAGCCTCAGCCTGCAGCAGTGGAGCACAGTGGGCCAGGCAGCATGAGCAGGCTGATTCAGCGCCCAGGGTCAGGACAGGACTCAGCTGCGGGAGCTCTAAGGAGGGGAGGACTGGAGGTGTTGGGAGGGTTCCCATGGGGGCTCCGTGCTGGGGGAGGCTCCATAGGGTCCCTGTGGGGGGCTCTGCCCAGCCTGCCTCCTACTCGGTCCCTGCGTGCAGCTAGGAGCAGGGCTGTGACTGATCACCTCCCCTCCGGGCTTGGGGATGCATGTAGTTTTCTTTCTTTCCTTTAAAAAAACTTTTAAAAATTTAATTTTAATTAAAAACCTTTTGAAAAAGGTTTTAAAACCTTTCTAAAAATTAAATGTCAATTAAAAATTCATTCAAATTCAATTAATTAAACCCATTTAATTAATTTTACTCCCAATCAATTTAAAGTCAATTATTTTTCATTTAATTTTAATTAAATAAACTGCTGGCCCTTCAGAGTTTTAAAAACTATATTTTTGGCCCTCAAGCCAAAAAGATGTGGAACCACTGATTTATAGTGTTTATTTGCTTACTCTTTGTCTTTCTGATGATACTACCCTTTTGAATGGAAGTAATTCTAAAAGTAAATATGTGTTTTGTTCAGGCCCCTAGAAAGACGTCATAAGGCTATCCAGCAGCACTGTCTCTAGTTCTAATAACTCGTTGTGTGAAAAGGTTTCAGTGACGCGGCCCTCGGGCCAATATCCTAGTCCTCATGTGGCCCTTGAGGTGACTTAAGTTTGAGACCCCAGTGTTAATTAAAGTGGCACAGAAGTCACCAGTTCTCAAAGAATATGCATGGAAACAAGACCTCCATATAAGTACAGACTTTTAGCTTCAGTACTTGTCAAAGGCAGCTGGTAAAAAGGTACAGTATTTGGTACTGGCTAAAAGTGCTGGCACCACTTCAGCTGTTTTAACTTTAAGTACACACTTTTCTGATGCCTTCCCCTTTATAATTACCCTGAATTTAGACAGAAAGTTTATTAAGATTGTACTAGTGTCAAAGCTCTCCATTTATCCATAGAACAGGGAGAGCAGCACTGCAAGCTTCCCTACAATGCCTAACCGTGTCTTTCAGCAATCAACTCTCCATGTGGGAGGGTAATATGCTTTTCATAATTATTCCCACCCTGGCCTTTCATGCACAACAGGGGTGCCAATCAATGCCAGTTGTTGCTGTGGATTTTATGGCAGGACACAAGCCCCCTGGGAACTAGACAGAGGCCACTAACTCACTTCTTTAAGACCAAAAACCTAGATACTTTTTAGCCACTAAACCAATTTAGACTAAGTTCAAAGCAGCACTGTGGAGTTGAAAATAATTGTCATTAGTACCACTTCTACATCCACCCAGCTTCTGTGTCCTCTGAAAACAGCACTTAGTTAACATGGCTTATAACTAGTATCCTTGTTAAGTTGGCAAATTATACCCAAAAGTTGCAGGTGAGGAAATTGAATCACAGTCCAACTTTTCAGGACAAGGAACCATTTCTTTGGTATATGTTTATAGAGCAACTATGAGGTGTCAGCCTCTAGGCACGCACTATTGCAGGGGTTTTTAAACTGGGGATCAGGATCCCTCAAGGGATCGCAAGCTGTCAGCCCCCATACATGCTGTGGCTATGGCTGTCAGCCCCGTGCATGGACAGATCATCACAGCCTGGAATATTTTCAAAGGCGTTTCTAGCAAAAGAAGTTTGAGAACCCTGCTCTACTATAAAATCAGGAAAAATTACCTGTTCTCAGTACTAAGACAAAATGGGACACATGCCTCTGGGCTCCTGACACCCCCCAGTCCTGTGTTTTAGTCACAGGACCATTCTTACTATCAGATAAAAGGTTTTTTTAGAATGTTCCTACAAGAGGAGTGGAAAGGATCATTAAAGGATCCAGGGAGACTTGGACAAATTGGAACACTGGGCTGAAAGAAACCTCATGAGGTTCAACAAAGACAAGTGCAAAGTCCTGCACTTAGGACGGAAAAATCCCATGCACTGCTACAGGCTGGGGACCGATCGGCTAAGTAGCAGTGCTGTAGAAAAGGACCTGCGGGTTATGGTGGACGGGAAGATATATGAGCCAACAGTGTGCCCTTGTTGCCAAAAAGGCCAATGGCATATTAGGCTGCATCAGTAGGAGTATTGCCAGCAGATCGAGGGATGTGATAATTCCCCTCTATTCGACACTGCTCAGGCCGCATTTGGAATACTGTGTCCAGTTTTGGGCTCCCCACTACAGAAAGGATGTGGACAAATTAGAAAGAGTCCAGTGGAGGGCAACAAAAATGATTAGGGGGCTGGGGCACATGACTTATGAGGAGAGACTGAAGGAACTAGGCTTATTTAGTCTACAGAAGAGAAGACTGAGGGGAGATTTGATAGCAACCTTCAACTACTTGAAGGGTTGCTCCAAAGAGGAGGGAGCTAGGCTGTTCTCGAGGGTAACAGAGGTCAAATTACAGCTGGGGAGGTCAAGGTTGGATATTAGGAAAAACTTTCTCACTAGGAGGGTGGTGAAGCATTGGAATGGGCTATCTAGGGAGGTGGTAGAATCTCCATCTTTGGAGATTTTTAAGGCTCGGTTAGACAAAACCCTGGCTGGGGTGATTTAGGGGGAGTGGTCCTGCTTTTTAGGAGGGGGTTGGACTAGATGACCTTGTGAGGTCCCTTCCAACCCTATTATTCTATGAAAGGCCTACCACAGTGACAGCAGGTTAGAAGGTAAATGAACAAGAGGGGGACATTCCCACCTTTCCATCCTATTACTATTCAACACAGATTACTGATTAATACGGAAGCATTCACACAAGCACATACTCAGTATGCGATCGGACAGTTGATACAGCCGCTGAACTGGTGCTGGGCTCCTCTGCTATGCCTCCACCATCCAGAAACATAGTGACAGCCATCTCTAGATTATTGTTGCATGCTTCAAGCATATGTTTCCCCACACTTTCACTGGCACCTATAACACCAAAGACAAAAAAAAGTTTCAAAACATAGTATCAAGAACCCGATCAAACAAGTGCTTGGAATAGCCGAAAGGCAAACCGATTCTCTCAAAAATTAGTATGAATGCACAACTACTACTGCTGTAACTTACTTTTCATTTATAGTTCAGAAGCCACCAAAAGAAACACTATTGTACATACCTTGCTTAAGGGAAAAAAGGAGCTGTGATTGAGAGAGCGCACCACACTTTCGTCTCCTTCATTAAACAACCCAGAAATGTGGCAGAAGCCATTTAATCTTTTTTGGGTTTTTTTTTTTTAAAACAGTTCTCACACCTTTGCCCAACGCAAAAATCAAAACATGAAGAAAGTGCAATGATCCTGAAAAATCTTGGGTTATACACAAAATACTAATGGACAACTCAATATTAAATCAGCAACAAGTATCATGGTTTTGGCCTGTGCATGATATTTATAACTGAAAGGGTATGTTTCCTACATTATCTATCATCTAACCAAGATATAGCACCTTTAGCAAGGCACGTGCCAACTGTCCACCCCAACCCCTCTCCCAGTGCCAACGGCAATGTTATCGGTAGGTGGGGAGGGGGTGGTCTGCAAGCCCATTCTCGCTGGCAGTGGCTGTGATGGTGGGAAGAGGGGTCTGTGTGCCATTCCTGGGGCTGGTGGCAGGGGGGAATGTGTCTAAGGGCCCGTGGCAGTGGTGGTGGGGTTCCTGGTGACCTTGTTTACTGCAGGCTGGGCCCCTGTGGGAGATGGGAGGAGTGAGGTCACATTGATGGGGTGGGCAGAGGGCTCACATGTGGCGCTAGGAGTGACACGGCTCTGGCCAAGGTGTCCACGTCACTCAAACTGGGCGTGCATGCCAGAGCTGCAGGTTGCCGACCCCTGATATAACATGAACAAAAATGAACTAGGAGGTGCTCAAACCAGAGAAGATAGATATAACAATTGGCAGAAGGAAAGAATGGAGGAAGGTTTGTTTACATGTTGATACATGTCGATTTATTAAAGTGGTTCCCTGTTTGAGGGTCTTACTGTACCCATTATTGTTCATGGATACCTGAGTCGTAACAGAGACTCAAAGTACTACTTCCTTCTTCACATCAAAAGACCTTTCCCCTCCAGAAAGAGCATGCAAAGTTAATCAAGCCGTATGAACAACCTCACCCAGGGAATTTATTTTCTCCAACAGTCTGCCTGCCAGTGCATAAGTGTGAGCTCTTCATCCTACACAGAGACTGTGTTGTCATAGTCACACTGGTCCCAGGATATTAGAGAAACAAGATGAATAATATCTTGTATTGAACCAACTTCTGTTGGTGAAAGAGAAAATTGCGTGCTTACACAGAGCTTTTCTTCAGGTGACAGTAGGTAAGTAACAGAGGCAGGTTTCAATTGAGTTATCCTTGGGGATAGCTTTTGTACTCATGACATGTTTAACTTTCACTAGTTGAAGTGCCCAAACACCACAACAATGGCGAACAGATTATGTTCTATAAAATTACAGTCATAGTAAATTAAGCCACCTTGGCCTAAACCTAGTTTATTTTGGCCACTCACCTGTATTTGGGGATACTAGGTTTTCTGGGAAGCTCTCAAGTAAGAAGCCGCCCAACCAGCAAGTGAAATAGAACAACGGCTGGAAAATGTATGGATAAAGTGACTTTGAATGGCCTAAGTTTGTTATTACATCAAGTCACAATGTTAGCTTGTTTAACAGAGCAACTTTCCAAAAACATCTTACCAAGACAAGTAGCAGCAATCATGATAGAAGTCAACTCTATTTTGAGACCTTAATTAAAATGGTGAATAAATACAAAAGCAAATTAGTTACCAGAGACAGAGGAAAGTATGGAAATTACATCCAATTTCTTTAAACTGTAATCACAAATTTGGTGTATATAAAAAAGTCTATTTCATTTTACTGCTGTGTTACCAGCAATGCTCAAACACTTTTATGCTTTGAAATGACTTATCATGCTACAACTCTTGTATATAGATATGTGCAGTAATTTGCAGCTGCAAGGACATTGCCATTTTCAGGTATCTACTATTCAAAACCCGTCACTGTTTGCAGAAAAAAAACTGTCAAGAACCTGTGTGTCCATACTAATCCTTTATAACTAATAAATGCTCTTAAAACCAGCTTTACTTTCTTTACAAAATAATTAAAGTTGCATCAGCCTTAAAATGAACACTGCAAACATAGAAATATGAACAAAAAGATCATCTAGTTTCATTGTAGCTTGTGTATATTTTTTTCAGTTTCTTACAGCTACTCTTCTTGGTGAATGACAACGAAAAGTCAATCCTCTATTTCCTACTGCATGAATATACTGAAGGACAATTTCTCCTCATTTTTCATTAGTGGAGGCCAGCAGAGCCACATATGTTGTATCTTCTTCTATAGTTTAAAAATGAATGTTTGTGATTTACAATTAACTGACTTACTAGAGGTTCCCAGCATACACTCTAACAGTTTTCTAGCTATTTAACATCTCCAATATTGTTAACCTAGATTTTGATCCAATCATATTTGAAGAGTAAAATAGATACAATATGGAGTTTACTTAATTTTTACAAGAAACTATGAAGTTACACTTACTCCATTCCAGATGATTTTTGTATTTTGACAATCACATTTTTCTATCTTTTAAAACCCTTCCTTCCTCTGCAGTTGTGTGAAGACACACAAATAGATGAAGCTATAATAAAACACACTATGCACAAGTTGTGTCAAGCGCTCAAGATAAATTGAACAAAAGTCTCAAAGAACTCTGGGAGCAATCCAGTGCAATGTGTAACAACGGGGAAAATACTCCCAGACAAAAGCGATCATCGTGTCAGGGCCCTGATAGATTATTTTCCAGAGACCACTGAACACGAGACTCAGCTCCCCAATTACTCCAGCAGGCAGAACCTCGGTAGCGGCGGGGAAGGCGGGCGGATGACGCAGTGTGTGGTCCGTGCGGAGTGCACCGAGTGAGCACCTGTTCCAGGGATGGAGGGAAAAGGCGGGGAGCGCTGACAGCGTCGGAGTGTCATAGGATAAATAACTAACGGAGATACCCCGCTCCGCCGCCGCTACCCCCGCCCAAGGCTCCAAGGAATGACCCGGTCCCAGGGGTGCCCGGGCTCTACCGGGAGAAACGGGGCCGGGAAGGTCACAGCAAGGCGAGGAAGCCCCAGGCCCGGCCGCCAACCTCAGGGGACCCCCACTCCCATCTCCTCAGCCTCGGCGCTGCTCCGCCGGGTCCCGCGGGGGCGCAACGTGCGCTCCCCATAGGCCGGAAACAAGCGGCCGCTGCGCGGGGCCGGCTCTCTCTCCGCGCAGGGCCCAGCCTGCTGCCCCTGCGCCCCCCGCGGCTGCGGCTAGAGGGCGGGCCCGGCTCCCAGCGGGCCCCCGGCCCAGGCCCCAGCTTCCGCGCGACTCACCCGTGATGGCGGTGAACTGCTGAATTAACCCCTTCAGCGCCGAGCAGGCCGCAGAGCCCCCGTGCGCCGCCATCTTGCCGCCGCCGCCGCCGCCACCGCCGAACGACAACACACCAGCCACCTGCCCGGCCGCTGTGCGCAGGCGCAAAGCCGTCCGCGTCTCTTCCTCTTGCTCGCCACTAGGGAGGCGCTTTCAATTTCAATGTCAAGCTTTATTGGCGGCCGCGGCCAGAGGGGCGGGAGAGGCCCTAGGAAAGGTGCTCAGCCCACTTCCCCGCCCCCTCAGGGCCTGGGAGCCGCCGTTCCCTCCCGCCAGCGCTGGCCTCTGAACCTGTCCCTTACCCCCCGCCCTCCTGCCAGCCCCTGCTGTAGCCGTGGCGATCCCTAGGCCAGGCGGTTAACAACGCCTGAAACTTAGCCAGCAAAGCAAAAAAATTTTAACAAAATCGTGGGGCTTATTTAATGGACCGGTGGTCTGTTCCTTTGGGGGCACTCACAGGGAACGGGCAAGGTTTTTAATGCACCCACGTGTGTTTTTATTTAACACTCCTCTTCCCATGAATCCAGGAGCGGCAGCTTTAAGACCTTATACCACTCATCCTAGCTTAGTGAAAAGTTGTTGCACTGTCTCCTGCCTCCAGCCATTCACACCACAGCTACCTCTTGAGGATCCATTGCCCCCTTTCTAGAAGCAGGCTGCTCCTACCACATCCTTGCTGAGTCTACGGCTAGGAAGACAGCAGGTAGGAGCCCCCCACTCCTTGGGTGTAGCTGTGGTGGCAGGACTCCACTACCTGTCCTTAGGTGTACAGCCAATACCCCAGGCAGCTGAAAGGGATAATTGAAACTTCTCATATGGTTCCTGCAGATGTAGGTAATACAGTGACATAATTGGACAAGGAAAAATACCAAAGAAACCCACCACAGCAGCATTTTTTTTTTTAAACTTCAAAGAGAGGAAGTACACAGAAATGAGAATGCTAATTAAACAGAAATTAAAAGGAATGGTCACAACAGTGAAATGCCTGCAAGCTGCATGGAATTGACAAACAATAATAAATACTCTCAAAATACCCCAAATTAAAAAACAAAAAACCAGAGGACCAAAAATATTGTCATCCTCTGTAAACAACATTAAAAGAGATGGTTAAAGGCAAACAAGCATCCTTTAAAAATAAGAAGTCAAATCTTGCTGAGGATAATAGAACGGAGCATAAACTCTGGCCGGTGAAGTATAGAAGTGTAATTAGGCAGGTTAAAAAAGAATTTGAAAAGAAAATAGCAAAAGAGACAAAGAGCTAAATAAATAAAATTGAAGTACATTTGAAGCTGGAAGTCTGCCAGGGTCCACCAGATGATCGAGGTTCTCAAGGAAGGCAAGGCTGTGCAGGAATGTAAATGAATTCTCTGCATCAGTTTTCACTGCAGAGGATACGAGAGAGATTCCTAACCTAAACCATTCTTTTAATGTGACAAATCCGAGGAACTGTCTCAGATTGAGATGTCACTAGAGTAGGGCTGACCCAAGGGTTCTTGGAGCCCTAGGCAAACTACAACTTTAATGTACCTCCCCCTATCTCCCACATACAATATAGAAAAAATGAGTCTAGAATGAACATAATATATTTTTAATAGAGAAAAAAATCACTTCCATTAAATTTGGCACCCCTTAAACCCTGGTGCCCTATGCGACCGCCTAGTTTGCATATATGGTTGGGCCAGCCCTGCACTAACGGTGGTTTTGGGAAAAAATGATTAATTAAACAGCAAGAAAAAGCACCAGGACCAGATGACATTCACCCAAGACTTATGAAGGAACTGAAATATGAAATTGCAGAACCACTAACTGTGGTATGTAACCTACCACTTAAATCAGCCTCTGTAGATGGATAGCTAAAACAACATTGATTTTTAAAAAAGGATCCAGAGGCAATCCTGGCAGAGACTAGGCCAGGCAAACTGTTTGAAACTATAGTAAAGAAAGGAAGGTTACTCACCAAAGGTGCTGTAACTGGAGTTCTTTGAGATGAGTGTCCCTGTGGGTGCTCCACATAAGGTGCTTGGCACGCCCTCGCAGGACAGATCGGAGACTTTTCCTAGCAGTGACCGTTGGAGCTGCTCACACTGTTCGCTGTCCTCACGTGTCCCTTGGTGACACTTTTAAAGCGCGAGCGGCTCCTGCCGTCTCAGTCCCTTCTCTACCCAGAAACATATATAAAGAAGAATCCAAAGTAGAGAGGGGAGGTGGGCGGGTAGTGGAGCACCCATGGGGACACATCTTGAAGAACTTGTTACAGCACCTTCGGTGAGTAACCTTCCTTTCTCCCTTGAGAGATGTCCCCATGGGTACTCCACATAAGGTGATTAGCTAGCAGTGTCCTTAAGTGGAAGGAGGGACTTCAGATCCTCTCCTATTTAGTGATGATAATATGGATTGTCCAAAGGCTGTAACACACCCTGCGTTTTTATCTATAGCATAGTGCTTGATAAATGTGTGTTCCAATGCCCAAGTGGCTATTTTACATATATCTGTGATCGATACGTTATTCAAGAATGACGTGGTGGTGGCTACTGCTCTAGTGGAGTGAGCTCGAATGTGTTGCGGAGGTGTGGTTCCAGAGAGTGTATAACACTCGTGATTGCAGCCCGCTAGTAATTTGGAAATTCTTTCCGATGACATGGGTTTGTCTTTGCATCTGTCTGCGATTGTAACAAATTGTTTGTTTGTGTGTCTAAATTCTTTTGTCCTTTCTAGGTAGAACGCTAAGGCACATCGAACTTCCAACGTGTGGAGTAGAGCTTCATGAGGATCGGAGTGAGGTTTCAGGAAGAAAACAGGTAAGTTTATCTCCTGATTGATATGAAATGTTGAAACTTTGGGTATGAACTTTGGGTGAGGTCTTAGGGTGCCTCTGTCCTTATGAACTGTGGTGAAAGGTGGGCGTGCCATAAGTGCTGTTATCTTGCTGACTCGTCTGGCAGAAGTAATGGCCACTAGGAATGCGACTTTCATAGACATATGTTTTAGAGAACATGAGGCTAAGGGTTCGAATGGAGGATTTTGAATGGTACGAAGCACTACGTGTAGGTCCCACGATGGGGTGGGAGGACGTATCTCAGGGTACAGGTTTTGGGTGCCTGCTAAGAAACGTTTTATTTTGGGATGTGAGAATATCATCTCCTGATTAGAATTGGCGTGGAAAGTAGATATTGATGCCAAGTGCACTCTCAGGGAACTGATGGATAGACCTGTTTCCTTTAGGTGTAGGAGGTATTCTAGCACCCGAGGAATGTCTGCAGTTAGTGCGTTTGTATGTTGGGCCTCGCACCACTTAGAAAATCTGGACCACTTTAGAAGGTAAGTCCTTCTTGTCGAAGGTTTTCTGCTGAGTAAGATACGTCTTACTCTTTCAGAGCACAGTTGTTCCTCCAGTGTGAACCACTCAGGAACCACGCCATAAGGTGGTGTTTCTGAGGGTCTGGATGCAACGTCTGACCATTGTCCTGAGATAGTAAGTCGCGTTGTAATGGCAGTGTTATTGGGGCTCTGATGGACATCTGGTTCAGAGGGGTGAACCATGGTCTCCTGGGCCAAAATGGGGCAACCATGATTACTGTTGCTCCATCCTGTTTTATCTTTAGTAATGTTTTCAGTATTAGAGGTATTGGAGGGAATGCATATAGGAGGTTTTCCGACCAGGATATTAGGAAGGCGTCCCCAGGAAGTTCTTTCCTGTGCCCCCTTTGGTGCAAAAGAGTTGACATTTGGTGTTCAGATGTGTAGCAAATAGATCTATTAGGGGTTGGCCCCAGTGTTGAAAGATATCTTGTATTACAAGTTGATGAATTTCCCATTCGTGTATCTTTGGGAAATAACGGCTGAGGGAGTCGGCTATTGTATTGTGTACCCCAGGTAGGTATGCTGACGATATAATTACGTTTTGGTCTATACATCAGTTCCAGAGTTTTATGGCCTCCATGCAGAGTGCAGGAGATTTTGCTACACCCTGTCTGTTCACATAAAACATGCAGGATATATTGTCCATCATAACCTTTGTATGGTTGTTCGTTATTATGGATCAAAATTGTACACAGGCCCTGCAGATTGCTCTCAATTCTAACACATTTATATGCAGGGATGATTCTTGCATCGACCATGTGCCCTGCACTGTGTATTCTTGGATATGAGCACCCCATCCAGACAGGGATGCATCTATAAACATTAGTATCGATGGTGTTTCCTGATGAAAAGGTACCCCTGATAGGAGATTTTGGGGTGTCATCCACCATTGTAGTGTCTGTTTTATAGTGTCTGGTACTGTAAGTATTTTGTATATTGAGTGTTTGCTGGGCTTGTATACTCGACCTAACCATATCTGAAGTGGGTGCATATGCAGTTGGACATGTCAGACTACAGAGGTAGTTGCTGCCATGTGGCCTAGTGCTTGGAGGCAGGTTAGAGCATTTATGGTTGGAGACTTGCAGATTGTGTTCATTATTTGTACGACTAAGTCAAACCTGTTTCGGGGAAGAAACACTCGACCCTTTTTTGAATTGATGTATGCTCCTATGAATTCTATTGTTTGTATGGGTGTTGGGGTCAATTTCTGTGTATTTAGCAGTAGACCTAATCTGTTGAATAGATTTATTGTGAATTGTAGGTCTTTTGAGGCTTGGTGGCAACCGTGAGCTTTCAGGAGGCAATCGTCCAGGTATGGAAATAGTGACATTGTGTCTTCGTAGATAGGCTGCAACCACGGCGAGGACTTTTGAGAATACCCTTGGAACTGTAGATAGGCCAAAGGGCAAAACTGCGTATTGGTAATGATCTAGACCGCATCTGAATCGGAGGAATTTTCTGTGAGCAGGGTGGATAGATACATGAAAATAGGCATCTTGTTGATCGAGGGCCGTGAACCAGTCCTCTCGTTCCAGAGCTCGGATGATGGTTGATAGGGTCACCACTCTGAATTTTTGAGGTCTTATGAATCTGTTTAGCCTTCTCAGGTTGAGTATGGGACTCCATCCTTCTGTTTTCTTTTGAACTAATGGGGAATAAAATCCTTTTCCCTTGTGTTGTTCTGGAACATGCTGTATTGCTCCTATTTGCAGGATATGTTGGACTTCCTGTTGTAATATGTGTTTGTGAGTTGTGTCCCTGAGGAGGGACGGGGGAGGGGTATTGTGTTTTAGTTTTTACAGAGAATGGGATGGTGTAACCTGTATTGACTATCTCTAAGACCCATTTGCCTGTGGTGGTGTTCGACCAATGTTGTAAGAATGGTTTGAGTCTGTGATGATATATATTGTTTTGCTCTGAGAACTCGAGATTTTGCAGACCCTCGACCAATTTTTCAAAACTGCAGTTTGGAGGTAGATGACTGAGATGTGGTCTGTTGATTGCTCTGTTGTCTCTGTCTATAAGGTCTTTGTCTGGTCCTGAGTTGTTTCTGTCTCCTAACATTCGGTCTGCATTGATATTGGTACCTGGTGTTAAATGACTGGTACCTATATGGCCGTCTCCTATTAGTAGTGGGGTATATGCTGAATGTTCGAAGTGTCGCTCTAGAGTCCTTAGATGAGTGCATGAGCTCATCTGTTTTATCTGAGAATAATTTCTTCTTTTCAAACGGTAAATCTTCTATCATCGCCTGGAGTGATTTCGGCAGATCGGCAGAGTGCAGCCAGGAAGATCTTCTCATGATGACTGCTGTTGCTATGTTACGGGCTGCTGTATCTGAGACATCTAGTGCCGCCTCTAAAGCTGTCCTGGATATTAATTGGCCTTTATGGACAATTGTGTGGAATTGATGTTTCTTTGCCTCTGGTATGTCCTCAATAAAGTCTGCTAGTTTCAAATAATTATTGTAATCATAATTGGCTAGTAAAGCTGAATAGTTTGCTATTCTGAGATGTAAAGAAGAGTAAACTTTCTTTCCAAGTAAGTCCATCTTTTTATCTTCTTTATCGTGTGGGGTAATTCTAATAAATTGTTTTTCATGCCTTTGATTAGCAGCCTCCACAACTAAGGAGTTGGGAGGGGGATGTGAAAACAAATATTCAGAGTTCTTCACGGGGATGAAGTATTTCTTGTCCATTCGCTTAGATGTTGATGGTATCGTGGTGGGTGTTTGCCAGATTTGGTCTGCTCGTTCCATTAACGCGTTGTCGACTGGTAGGGTGATTTTAGTTGTTGAGGTTGTTTGTAATATCTTGAGCAGTTTGTGTTGGGATCCTGCTACCTCCTGCAGGGGTATTTCTAAGGATTCTGCCACTCTCTTGAAGAGTTCTTGAAATTGTTTTGATTCGTCTGCGGTAGTTGAAGGAGAGCGGGTGATCTCTCGTATTGATGATGAGGTATTTTGATCAGGAAGAGGGGAGTTGGGTGCATCCTCTTCTTCCTCGTCCTCTAAGAATTGAGGGTCTGGCGATCTTTGAGGATAATTTGGTGTGGATTTAAATGATTTCTTGGTGGGTTGGTTGTTTTGATGAGGTGCCCACGGAGACCAAGGCTGACCTGTTAGCCAATGAGGTGGATAGGTCATTGGAGATGTTCCGTACCAATGGGGACCATACCAGGAGTAAGAAGGTCTGAAATCTTGTTTTCCCCTGTAGTGGAGATTGTGAGGGGAGGCTGGTTCAGGAGGAAATTGTAGCTCCTCTGGGTAATACATATCCTCAGCGGAATAGGGGACTGGTGATAGGCATTCCTGTCCTGGTGACAAAATCGGCACGGTGCCTGTATTAGGTGAGAGCTGTGTGCAGTCTTTATCGGTACTGCGGTGTTTTCTTTTTTCAGTGCACTTTCTTGGCACATGTTGGGCTTGCTGTTGTTGAGACACCAGCTGTTCTGAGGGATTTTGATGGTAATTCCGCTCAGACGGTGCCGAGGCTCCTTCTTGTGATCCTCTCTGCACCGTCAGATTGGGTGCCTGTGGGATCGGTGCCTGCGGTGCTGCTGTATGTTCCGTTGCCGGTGCCAACACTGCTTTTGAGGAGTGCGGCAGCTCTCAGTTCAGCATTTTGTTTATTGAGGCTCTTCGCTGACTGCCTTTTAGAGTTTGGTCTGTAGGTGTCAGCGGAGATCTTTTTTTGTGCCTCTCAGCCTGCATACCGGAGGAGCCGGGAGCCTCTTTGGTACGGGCTTTAAGTGGAGAGAGTGGTGGAGTCTTTCTCCGCTTTGACGAAGACTGCGGGGGAGTTAAGTGTCTCTTCCTTGAATCTGGAGAGACAGCTTGAGTTTGACCAGGGTCTGAAGCCGGTCTCAACGACTTCTCCATTAATAAGAGCTTGAGACAGAGGTCTCTATCATGTCTCGCTCTGCTGCTGAGGTTCCTGCAGTGCTGACACTTTTGGGAGATATGTTGTTCTCCCAAACACCTTATGCAGTCCAAGTGGCCGTCTGAGGCTGGCATAGCCTCATGGCACTTCTCACATCTTTTAAAGCCAGGTGAGACTGGCTTATTAAAAGGTTTTCTTCTATCTTCTTTTTTTTTTTTTTTTTTGAATAAATGAATTGGTGAAATGAGAAAGAAAAAGAAAATAGGCAAGAATTATATTAAATGATGATTCTATTGTTAAACTGAGGGCTGAGGTAAACGACAAGAAGTGAGCTCCCTCTGTCGTCGAAGGCGGTAGAGAAGAGACTGAGGCGGTGGGAGCCGCTCGCACTTTAAAAGTGCCGCCAAGAGTCGTGCGAGGACAGCGAGTGGCGTGAGCGGCTCAAACAGTCACTGCTAGGAAAAGTCTCCGATCTGGCCCGCGAGAGTACGCCAGCACCTTATATGGAGCACCCACGGGGACATCTCTCGAGGGAGAACAGAATGATCAGACATATAGGTCAACATGGTATTAGAGAATCATAAAAATGAAGGGATGGAAGGGACTTCAAAAGGTACATCCCCCTGCACTGAGGAAGGACCAAGTATACCTAGACCAGGGGTCCTCAAACTATGGCCCGCAGGCCGGATATGGCCCGCCAAGGTTATTTACCCGGCCCCCGCCCCTGCTGCGGCCTGCCCCATGCATCTGGGGCAGCGGGGTGGCCGTGGCCAGGGCAGGCTGCCGGTCTCCCACCCACCGGCCGCCTCGACTTCCCGGCCCAGAGCCGACCCCGCCCCGCTCTGCCGACAGTGTCGGCCTCCCGGCACGGGGCCAGGATCGGTCTCCGTTGCCGGGGTCTGTCTGCCCTGCCGGGGCCGCGTTCGGTCCCCGCCGGTGCTCCCTCCCAGCTGTGCAGGCTGCGGCCGGGCTGGGGAGATTCAAATCTCCCGCCCTGAGCATGCGCAGATACAGCGTGCTCAGGGTGGGAGCGGCCTGGCCGACAAGCAGCTCTGCCGGCCGTCCCTGTAGTTCCCAGCCTCCGGCCAGGTAAGGGTGCTGGAGGGAGGCCTGGAGAGGGGTGGGGACGGGGCCAAGGAGACGGGCTGGGTTAGAGGGGTGGAGGGGACAAGGAGACTGGTGGGGGCTGGGGAGGGGTGGAGGACAGTGTTCCCTTGAAGCTGCGTGGGTGCGTGGCCGTGCAACGGCCGTCACAACCCCCACGCAGCACGGAGGGACCCCCGCACAGGCCGGCAGCCCCCACCGCCCCCTCCAGACCCCCGGGGCTGCTTCCTTTCTCTTCCCTGCCTTCCTTTCTCTTCCTCTTCCTTTCCTTCCTTTCCTTTTTTTTTTTCCTCTTCTTTGTCTTCCTCTCCCCTGCCTTCCTTCCTCTTCCTCTTCCTTTCCTTTTTTTTCCTCTTTTGTCTTCCTCTCCCCTGCCTTCCTTTCTCTTCCCTGCCTTCCTTTCTCTTCTTTCTTCCTTTCCTTCCTTTCCTTTTTTCTTTTTCTCTTCTTTGTCTTCCTCTTCCCTGCCTTCCTTTCTCTTCCCTGCCTTTCTTTCTCTTCTTTTCCTTTTTTTCTTTTTCTCTTCTTTGTCTTCCTTCCTTCCTGCTCTGTCTTTGCTTCCTTCCTTTCTTTCTTTTTTTCTTTTTCTCCTCCTTCCTTCTCTTTTTTCTCTCTCCCTTTTTTAAAACTTTTTAAAAATTAATTTTAAATAAAAACCTTTCTTAAAATTAAATTTCAATTCAAAATTCATTCCAATTAAATTAATTAAACACAATTAATTAATTCTATTTACAATCACTTTATCTTCAATTAATGCCTATAATTTCTGTCTTGTGAGTTTTCCCCAAAAATTTATTCTGAAAAAGTTTTTCACACGGCTTGAAAATTTTGCACACAAGCCACCAAACCTAGAGGGAACATTGGCTACTAGTTGCGTACACAACAGCAGGCTAACATCGGTCAGTCCCACACTCTGGGCCTGGCCGGAGCCCACAGCACCAACAAAAAGTGTGTGGATGCATTACTGCCTGCCACCCAGTATCCAGAAACACAGGCCAGCAGCAGACGTGATAGCTACGCGTTCACGTTTTTTTCTAACTATAATACGGCCCCCCAACAGTCTGAGGGACCGTGAACTGGCCCCCTGTTTAAAAAGTTTGAGGACCCCTGACCTAGACCATCCCTGACAGATGTTTGTCTAACTTGTTTTTAAAAGCTTTGTTAGGTATGTTGGGGAAGAGTCAACATGGCTTTTGTAAAGAGCGTCACTAATTATCAGATTTCTTCAAGGAGGTCGAAAAGCATAGGGACAAAAGTGATACAATTGATATAGTGTATTTGGACTTTCAGAAAACCTTTAACAAGTTCCCCCACCAAAGGCTCTTAAGCAAAGCAAGCAGTCATGGGATAAGAGGGAATTAATAATTGACAGGAAGACAGGTAACAAAAAGGTAGGAACAAATTTGAGTTTACACAGTGGAAAGAAGTAAATAGTAGGATTCCCCAAGGATCTGTAGTGGTACCTGTGCTGTTCAACATATTCATAAATGATTGTGAAAAGGAGAGAAACAGTGAGATGGCAAACTTTGCAGACAATACCAAAATATTCAAGATAGTTAAGTCCAAAGTTGACTGTGATAAGTTACAAAGGTAAAATGAAGTGACTAGTCAACAACATGGCAGAGGAAATTCAATGTTAATAAATGCAAAGTAACACACATTAGAAAACAATCCCACAATTATACATGCAAAACAATGGGGTCATAATTAGTTACCACTCAAAATAAAGATCCTGGCGTCATCATGGATAGCACTCTGAAAACATCCCTTCAAAATGGGCAGTGGCAGTCCAAAAAATTAACCATGTTAGGAATCATTAGGAAAGGCAGGACTAACAAGACAGAAAATATAATGCCACTATATAAATCCCTGGTAATCCCACACTTTTAATACTATATGCAGTTGTGATTGCCCCATCTCAAAAATATAATAGAACTGGAAAAAGTACAGAGGCCAACAAAATTATTAGAGGTCTGGAACAACTTCAACTATGACTGTTCATCTTGGGAAAGAAATGATTAAAGAGGGGGGAAATGACAGAAGTCTGCAAAATCATGAATAGTGTGAAGGAAATGAATAAGAAATACTGTTATTTATCCCTTCACATAAACACAAAAACCCCAGGTCATCAAATGAAATTAACAGATGGTAGGTTTAAAACAAATATAAAGGAATACTTTTTCACACAATGCACAGTCAAACCTGTGGAACTCATGGTATGTTGTGATGGCCAAAATTAAATTATAACCAAGTTCAAACAAGAATTAGATAAGTTCATGGTGGATAGGTCTATCAATAGCTATTAGCCAAGATAGTCAGGGACATAACTCCATGGTCTGGGTGCCCCATAGCCTTTAATTGACAGAAGCTGGGACTGGATTAAAAGTGATGGATCCCTCCATAGTTGCCATATACTGTTCATTCCCTCTAAAGCATCTGACACCAGATGTTGGAAGACAGTATGCTAAACTAGATGGACCATGGGTCTGACTCAATATGGCTATTCTTATGTTAGTTACCCTCAGAGCAGTTCACACTTCTGAGAGCTGTTGCTCCACACTATCTGCAGATTCAGGTACACCTCATTGCGTAACCATAAGGGATGTTCGGATCATGATTTGGAGTGGTTTTTTAATATTGTTTTAAATGACAATATAATCTAAATCCATCATTTCTTTAATGAAAGTTGAGATTTTGTCGTCATCACAACTCTTGGAACTAGGGTTTTAGGCAGGTATAGATTTAAGACAGCCTTGGAAGCGCCAGGTCCATTGAAGCTGAAGGCCTCAAACACAGACCTGCCTCCTCACACATACTGATGCTGAGACTCGAGCTTTGTGTGGAATACTCAGGACTTCCACACCTCAGTAAGCCAACCAATTTTAGCCACAGCAACAAAGCACAGGCACTATGAATGCAGGGGGTTCTGTAGGTGGCATAGGTGCTGAGAAGTATTGGGTTGAGAGGAGCTGCAGGGGCAGCAGGTAGTGCATGTGTTGTGGGTGAGGCAGATGGTGATAATTATGGAACCGATGGATACAGCAAATGGGGTTACTCATGGTGTGGGTATTTTTGTGGCAGCTGGTGCCGTGAACAGCTTGACTGAAGGTTTTGTATCTCTGAAAGCGACAATGAACTAGACTAGAGCACAACAGTGAAATATGTCCTATCCATAGCAATCCAAAGGCAGTTCCTTTTGTCATGTAGTTCCCCTTAATAATTGGAATTTTTAAACTTTTCAGTGACAACTACTATAATTAGTGCAGTGGTTCCCAACCTTTTCAGAAACACAGCACACTTCAATGAGACGAAATTCCACAGCATACCCACTTTTTTCAGCTGAATTAATTGCTCATAACTCAGACTATGGCTATGTCTATACTACAGAGACGGTCAGCATAGCCCCTTAGCCTAGATGCAGCATACACCAACAGAAGCAGCATTTCTGCAGATACAGAACATCACTTTCCTGAATGTTAGCTATGCTGACAAAAACCTTCTTCTGCTGTTTCTGAAACTAGAGGTTTTGTCAGCTGTCGCTAGGAGAGTAGATTTTACACATCCCTGACCAATATGCTATGCTGGTTTAAGTTTTTAATGTAGGCAGGGTCTATTTCATCTGTAAAGCTAAAAAGCACCAGTGGAGACGCCACTGCTGTAACCAGAACAAGGGAAAAATAAAATTTCAGAAACCATCAAAGCTAGATTTTAAAAATTGCAGAGGCAGTAGAGAGCTGAACAGGAAACTGCTTTTCTGAGCAAAGTCAGAAGGAACTGAAGCAAAACGCTGGAGAAGGTATTGAAGCATGGGCAACTGGCCTTCAAATGGGGCTGAACAAAGAGAAAAAAAAATCTCTGAAAGCCAGAGGAATTATAATTTGTGCATGTTAAGGAGAGCTGAGACCTAAAAGCAGGAATCCGGTTAAGATTTTGTTTTTAGAGAAACATTTTAATGTAGGAAAAGGTTAACAACTTTGAGCAAATAGATAAGATTAGTATAATAGAGTAAATACATATTTAGTAGGTATAAATATTGAAAAGAAAAATTAACGGCTGGAGTGGGGTAGAATATAAGTTAGGGTATTTTATAAATAAAAATAGTGAGTAAAATCTTCTGGACGAAGGCTGAGAAAACAATAACATGAACAAAGTAGAGTATAGTTTTGTTTTAATTTTGGAGGGGAAGTAATGTATCATCTCTTTTATTGTCTTTGTTAGACTGAAAAGCTCTTCAGGGAAAGTATCATTTATGCATGGGAGTCTCCTAACATGCTGCTATTATTATTGTTAAATATTTGAAGACAAAAGTCATTTACAGGTTTTTGGCTAGTCCACTGCTTATGTTTTCCAGAAGTTATTTCAAAACATTGTTTACACCCAAAATATAAAGACTAGTATTTTTAATCTTCCATAAGAAAAGAATGACAAAATAATTAATTCAAGGTACACAGGTTGTGTAGTGTTGAAAGCCATTTTAATGGATAAGTCAGAAAAAGAAATAGCAGCTGTATTGTGGCTTGGGAATGTCTCAGAACTAAACCATGAAAAACACTTCATCTTAAAGACTAAACTCAGAGTCAAAAGACAGTTTTTAATTTTTATTTTGGAATTTTTCATTCCAAGTGTACCCAAACTAACTATTGTTCAAACAAATGTATGGAACAAACTAGGGTCCAAATATATACTGAAATCCTCATTCACTAAAAATGTGAATATACATAGAACATCTTCATCACTCTTACTTTAGATTACCATTTAGGTTTTTTAAAGGCTGGAAAGTCAAAAAAAGTTGATTTTTGTTTTTTCACAATGCAAATAGTAAAGTGTCAAAGAAGCAATGATGTGAGGAATCAATGTGGGCAAATGAGAACTCTATCATCTATAGCCTGTAATAACTTCTCATGGGACAAAGGTTTCTTACATTCTACATGAACACCAATTCATCTGAATTATAAAACTCTGATATTAATTACTTATTTGATCAAAAACATTTAACATGTACCAAAAAGCAAAGCAGGAGGAAAATGGTTACTTACATAAAGGGATGATATCCTACAAACACAACAAAAAGAATAGGTAGTCTTATAACCAATCTATTAAATTAATTCAAAGCTAGGAACAAACCTAGTCCTTATTCACACTTATTGATTAATTCATTTTAATTTAGTCCAAATTATAATCAGTTCACTGTGACTCCAACCATTGTCCTCCCTACTGGTCTGATGATGTTTGTATATTAAATACTTCATTTTCTACAGCAATATGTTGAATTTCATCTTAAGTAATACTAATTTAGTCAATATTTTCTATAGGAATCTACTTACAGGACTGTGGGAGGAAAAAACCAAACAGACATAGCCAACTGTCACATTCTCATCAGCCTACACTAATCAAGCATGGTGAGGTTCCAGACCAACCTATCAACTTAATACACACCAGTTGTGCTAATGGAAGCCCGTAGTGCTATAGCTCTGTAGTGAGCAAATAACTGAAAATAAAGACTTGTTTTGTATTTAGTTAAGAAATTAACTAAAATTGATAAGGTCTGGAGGAAAGGAAGGCATTAGAGGTTCCTTGGCTCAACACACACTGTATAATTCTGAATCATCTGTACTCCTGTGTACTCACACTGTATAATTCTGAATCATCTGTACTCCTGTGTACTCACACTGTATAATTCTGAATGCATTTGTACTCCTGTAAAACAACCAACTTAAAAGCAGCTGTTTACAAAAAGCTTCAGCGGATATAGGGAAGGACATTAAAACATTCCTCTATTTTCCACCCACCCCACTGCGTCTTCATACTCCTATTGATCTTTTACTTTGAAGCTGACATCTTAAACATCTGAAGGATTGTCTTCTGCTTATTCTTGGTCAATAGTGATTGGATATTCTTTGAGTCACAGCCATTGATGACACAATTCAATACTTTTCCTCCTCTGACATTGGGGGATTTCCTCTGGAGCTTGCAGGGGGCCTGCCGGTTCTCATTATGGGAACCTCTTCGCAGTTTCCGATGACTCATTTCAGTCTGGCTTTTGGGAGATGTCAAATCACTTGCCATCTTTTGACTTCCTCTCCCAGTTGGAGATTCCTCCAGAGATGGAGATGATTTAGTGCGCAGAAGGTACTCATCTGGAGAGCCTTTCTTTCGATTTAATGTCCTTTGCTCCCTGTTTATCTCTCTTTGAAGCTGAAGAGCCAGAAGCCTGTCCTGCTCCTCTTGTTTATGCCTCTCATAAAGCTGCTTCTCCAAATCTATATGCATTTGGACCTGAAGATCATTTAGCTTTTCCTCTTGGTCTTCAAAAGTTTCTGGAAAAGTTTTCCTCCTTTTATCAAGCAAGCATGAATCAAATGCTGCTTCAGTTGGAGAGTCTTGACATTTTCTTTTTGGAGTCTCCTTACTGTTCTGTAACATATTTTGTTTCTTTCGTTCAACTGAGCAGTTTGCAGCCACTTCCACGAAATTACGGGTTGCACCCCCATTTTCTAATTTGCCAAACATCACAGCATCAACTGCTTCCTGAAAAGGAGAGCTAATTTCTGCACATTTTTCAAAGTCTATATTTTCGATACATGTAGAGTTATTTTCAAAGGCACTTCTGGCTATCTCTTCATTGGAATAAGAAAGCCCAGTTTTAGATCTTTTCTGTTTTGTTATATTGGTAAATGCAATAGTCACTTCATCTACCTGATGGTTTGAATTTGGCATACCTTCCCACTCAATGGGGTGAGAAGCCAGTCTGGGAGAGGTATTTAAATACGTCTGACATGATTCTAAAAATGAATCCTCAACATCTCTGTCCTGAGCAGTGGAGAAAGTTTGTGGAGAGAGTGTTGGCATATCCTTTTCTTGCCACATGAAGGTATCATCTTCAGTGCTAATGTTTTCCTACAGAAAAGATAAGGCAAAACTCAAACTAAACCTATGAAACAGAGCGTGGTGGAAAGTTAATCTTCCAAAACCTTTTAGATTTGGTCAGAATTGTTTACTATCCTCTGATAAGCTTTTAAGAGAAAATTTGATAAAATGAAAAACAAGTTTAATTTCTGTTGGCTGCATTAGATACGAAAGCTAGAGGACATTAAGCTGGATTTTTTTCTGGCCTGTGCACGAACAGAATCACTAACCAAATTACTACTGTAGAATACTTGTTGGAGATTAAGCACAAGTCAAAATAAGCACAAGTTTGCCTTCCAGATGCCATACTGAATGCGAAGGCAAAATATTTTTTGGTCAGAAAAATAGGAGGTCTCATAATAAGATCTGCTAAACAGGAGTCATTTAATAGGGACTTTTCTGACCACAATATTTGATGTCAGAGAATTAGAATTCATACTCAGATCTTGAGAGGTAACCATGTTAGTTTATTTCAGCAAAACAAACGAGGAGTCTTGTGAACAAGCTATTTTGATTCAAATTGACTGCTTGAATCAAAATAGCTTGTTCACTTTCCAGAGATTGGCTAGCTGTCTATCCCTCTGGATCTGTCTGAATTAACATTGTGACCCACCCTTCTATATATCTATATCTTTACACCTAATATGCTATTTTTTTTCTATTTCATGCATCTGACAAAGTGGGATTATGCTCATGAAAGTTCAGCCAAGAAATCAACTTGTTAGTCTTTAGAAGTGCCTAAGGACTCCTTGGGTATTTTATATTCAGATCTTGCAATTTTTCACAAAGTAACAAAAATATATTTTGTCTAATCAGTGATACAGTTTCAGTCTGGGTGAAAAGCCAACAGGGGACATTTCTGAAATTCTATTTAAATACATCCTTTACCTTAAGATAAAATATGTTCATGTTTATGGCAAAATATGTATTTTCAGTATATATCTTTTTAACAAAAAGAAAAGAACCTGCAACTCCTAATAAATTGTGTAATATAATTAAAAAAAAAAAAAATTTAAGTGCCTATGCTGCAGGAGCAGTGCCGGGGGGTGGGGGGGGGGGGGGG